>JAADXY010000031.1:0-73696 GCA_023338065.1 Phytopythium montanum
CGCCCCCCCCCCCCCCCCATGTTCCGACCGCCAGCTCAACGATGCATGCACCCGGTGAAGTTTGCCACAAGTTCCCACTAAAGTACGACATGGTGACGCCGTCGCGTCATCGCATGTCTCGTAAAGAGGGCAAAAATCGGGCAAAACCGTCGAAAACCGTGACGCGCATATCCAGCACAGCGACGTCACCAAATATGTAGGTGCGTCAATGGATTCCGTGACGCGCGTCACCAGTCTGATCCGCGACCAGGTTGCGTGTCATGTTGTCGCACATGGATCGGTCCTCCAGCACGATCGCCTGTGCGCTCGCTGTCCAACGCGGAGCGGCGGCACACACACCTCGCCAGCCTAGTGCTGCAGTCGGCGACGCGTCCACATGGGCGTCGAGAGCCCGCGCAGCAGCGGCGCGCAGTCGTTGGATACGCTGCGCGAGGTGGTGTGCAGCTGGGGCCACATTGGTCGCTGAGCTACTGTTCATCTGCACTCTGAGGTCGAACGCACAACCGCGGCAGCCTCTTGTGCTGCCGCGCTGGCACCAAGCGCTCTCTTCGACCGCTGGATACCCGCCCGACCTGAACGCGGTCGTCACGGTAAGATTTCAGCAGTGCCGAATTTGGACTGCAGGTAAGCGCGAGTGGCGCCGCGTCGTAGTGGCCAGTCTGTGAGCTCATCTCGTGACGCCTCCTTTGCAGAACGAACGACTGGCTGCGCACCGCCATGGATGCGATCCACTCACTCCAGCGGCACGACGCTTGCTAACCTGCAGTGCGTTCCCGTGGTGAAGGCGGCGAGTCCGCTCGGTCCCGGACAAGAAAGTTCCTCGACTTGAAGCCCCTCAACCACGCCGGCGCAGTGCTGGCCGACGCGGCGGAGGAAAGGAGGTTGAAGATATCCGCGTCGTGGCAATGAACGACCATCTCGTGAGCCACGTGTGTTGCTAAACCCCACAAGCCATTCGGTCGCCCGCCATTCGACCCGAGTAAGCTCTTCAACGCCACCTCGCCGCTGGATGATGCCACAAAGGCTGACCGCTCAGTATCACATCGCTGATTCCAGCAGTGCACTCATCTCATGCTACCCTCCGCGGGCGCATGGTTAGTCTAACCATGGGCGGTCCCTCGTGCTGGTGGAGAACAACGAGGCGGCACTTCGACGCAGGAGCTACAACATCCGCAATTGACCTGCCCATGAGGCCAATCCAATAAAGTTGCTTCAGATTGCTTACGTTGCTTGATCATCAGAATAGTTGCTCTAAAGTTGCACATCCACTATTCAAACCGGTGGTGCGTCACTTTTTACCCATCAAACGAAAGGCGGCGAGCGACCGACACCACCTCCCGCTCGCACTCGAAGCATGTGGACGCGCACGGTCCTGTCCTCGCTGGCGCTGGCCCGCGCGCGCGCGACGCCGTCGGTGCTGCGTCGGCAGCTGCCTGTGCTGTCGCAGGCGATGGCTCGCGCGCTTTCAACGGCCGCTGGGACGCCGTCGACGATCCGCAACGTGGCCATCGTGGCGCACGTGGACCACGGCAAGACGACTCTGGTGGACCAGCTGCTCAAGCACGGCGGCAACCAGCTCGCGGAGGAGCGGCTGATGGACTCGATCGACCTGGAGCGCGAGCGAGGCATCACCATCATGTCCAAGTGCACGCGCGTCGAGTATTCCGGCCACGTGCTCAACATTGTCGACACGCCGGGCCACGCCGACTTTGGCGGAGAAGTCGAGCGCATCCTGAGCATGGTGGACGGCGTCGTGCTCGTCGTGGACGCGACCGAGGGGCCCATGTCGCAGACCAAGTTCGTGCTCACCAAGGCGCTCAACCGCGGCCTCAAGCCGCTCGTGGTCATCAACAAGGTGGACCGCGAGACGAGCCGCCTGAACGGAGAGGTCGAGAACGAGCTCTTCGACATGTTCGTGGCGCTAGACGCCGACGACGACCAGCTAGAGTTCCCAGTGCTCTACGCGTCCGCCAAGCAGGGATGGGCCGTGCGCAGCCTGGACGACGAGGATGAAGCGCGAGACAGCATGACGGCGCTGCTGGATGAGATCATCGCATACGTGCCCGCACCCATGGCCGACCCGACCGCGCCATTCTCCATGGCCGTCACCATGATTGGGTAAGGCGCACTGCTGCGCTATGGTTGGTCTCGGTCTCTATCTAACGTACTGCTCTCCGACTACAGTCACGACCCGTACGTTGGCCGTCTGGCGACTGGCCGCATCCACTCGGGCTCCATCAAGGTGAGTTGGTTGTGTTGACACCACCGTGGCGGTCTTTGCTGGTGCTGAACTAGCTGTGGTGCACGTTGAGCAGGTTGGTGACGCGATCCAAGTGCTCAACCTGGAGAGCAAGCAGCTCGAGACGGGCAAGATCACCAAGCTCTACGTGACCAAGGGTGTCTCCAAGTCGGAGGTCACGTCCGCCGGCGCTGGTACGATTTACTCGGAGATAGCTGAGTCTGCATCCAGCCTACTCACCACTGTGCTTGGTGCTTGGCAGGCGACATTGTCACCATCGCGGGTGTGAACGCGTACGTGTCGGACACGGTGTGCGACGTGAGCGTCAAGGACCCGATCCCGTCTCCGCAGCTAGACCCGCCGACGATCTCCATGACGTTCGGCGTCAACGACTCGCCCATCGCCGGCAAGGAGGGCAAGTTCCTCACGTCCTCGCACATCAAGGACCGCCTCATCCGCGAGACGGAGAACAACGTGGCCATCTCCGTGTCGACGAGCGAGTCGTCCGAGGCGTTCAACGTCCACGGCCGCGGCGAGCTGCAGCTGGCCATCCTGATCGAGGAGATGCGTCGCGAGGGCTTCGAGATGTGTGTCTCAGCGCCGCAAGTGCTCTTCCGCACGGACCCGGAGACCAAGCAGAAGCTCGAGCCGATCGAGGAGGTGACGATCGACGTCGACGCCGACTACTCTGGCTCGGTCATCGACAAGCTGTCGACCCGCGGAGGCGAGATCGTCGAGTTCAAGGAGATGCAGGACAAGGTCCGCCTGCAGTTCAAGATCCCGAGTCGCTGCCTCATGGGCTACCGCAGCGAGGTACGCGCCTCTTACCTGTCGTCCTTGAGCGTTCAGTGACTGGGTTTACTCATGCTCTGCTCTGTCCATTAGATCAAGACGGACACGCGCGGCAGCGGCATCCTGAACTCCATCTTCCACGGTTACTCGCCGTTCCAGGGCTCGGCCTCGCCGCCTTCCAAGGGCAAGCTGATCGCCTCCTCCAACGGCGTCTGCACGGTACGCTACCTTCTGACCGACTTGCCGAGTTGGTTGGCTGATTGACTGACATGTTGAGGGGATGAATGACGCAGGCGTACGCGCTCAACTCGCTCGAGGACCGTGGCGAGATGTTCGTCAAGCCGGGCGACGAGGTGCGTTGCGCTCTCTATAGAAACTGCGTGTACGCTCGAGAGAGAACTATTCTGACGGGTCCTCGTTGCTCGATAGGTGTACACGGGCATGATTGTCGGCGAGCACAGCCGCCCGACGGACATTGAGATCAACCCGACGAAGGAGAAGAAGCTGTCCAACATGCGCGCCGCCGGCACGGTACGTCCGCTTTTGTCTCCCCGTTACACGCTGCTTAGTTGCTGGATCGACCGAGACACTTACACCTGCCATGAATGCTCCTTCAGGACGAGAACATTCGCCTGTCGCCCATCCGCACCATGTCGCTCGAGGACGTCGTCACGTACATTGGCGAGGACGAGATGATCGACGTGTCGCCCACGCGCATCCGCATGCGGTACGTCCTTGTCACTCCAGTCGCGACCCGTTGGCGATGTATTGACGGACTCTAATCGCTCGCTGTCTACTGACTGTTGCTGCAGAAAACGCGAGCTGACTGCGAGTGCTCGCAAGCGTACTCAGGGGAGCAAGAAGTAGAGGGAGATGTTGTTTCCTCCTTCCCAATGTCTACAGCGGCGCTGTGGTCGTGCTTACCACTAGACGACCGGCGTGTGCTGTACATGGCAGCGCGTAGAGCCCAAGCACGCCACATACACACATAGAGTAGAGTGAGATACGCGAGAACAACGCAATGCCATGACCGTGATCGACCTGTTCGCTTTCAATGAAGGAGCTGTTGCCGCGAGATGGGTACCAAATGCTCTTCAACAAGGCAACACAATTGGAGAGCACTGTGAACACAATTAAAGAGCATAAATCGTCTAAACCGCTCTTATTTACGATAAGATACAGTTGGAGAGCACGGTATCCAGCAGCTTGTCCATCCAAACGTCGATTGGCTCTATTGCTGTATCATCTCGCGGCGTCGGAAGTCTCTCGCTCTCATGGCGCTGTCGGCGGCGGACGAGGCGGCGTACAGTATGCTGTCGATGAAGCTTCAGCACGACATCAACTGCCTGGCGGACCCGGAGCGCGGCGTGCGGCGGCGCGCCATGGACAAGCTGAGCCGCGCGCTGCAAACGGAAGTGGCCCGCATCTCACCTTCTGTATTAACCAAGCTGTGCGAGGCCAATCTACAGCGCCCGCTACTCGCCAGCGCCGGCCAGGACTCGGTCGAGAAGTGCCGCGAGAAGGCGCTGACGCTGCTGCTCTTCCTGACCGAGAAGCGCGCGCTGGCGCTGTCTACTTCAGTGCTAACGGAGCTTGTGGCTCTGGCGTCCAGTCGTCTGGGCAAGCTGCCGTACCCAGAGCACACGGAGGAGATCCGCTTGCTGCTACTTCAACTAGTCGCGCTGTATCTCAAGCAGCTGGCGGCCGTGAGCGGCCAAGTGCCGCTACGAGACGTCATGTCCGACCTGGCCAATGTGCTCGGGAAAGAAGCGCTGGACCCGTTCCCGGACGTCAAGAAGCTCGTCTCCGACTGCGTCATCTCCGTCGGGAACACCTGGCCGCGCGACTTGGCGCTGCAGCTTGGCGCCATTGTCCGTCCACTAGCCAGCAGCCTGGGGCATCAACACAGCCGCGTCAGGGTCAGCGCGCTCCAAGCTCTCCAAGCAGCTGTCCCGTGCGGGTCTGAAGCGCTCCCAGAGCTCATGAAGGAGACTTTGCTGCCGACGCTAGGCAAGACCGTGTTCGACCGCGCGCCGGCGGTTCGGAAGCAGCTCGTGCTGATGCTCGGGTCGTGGTTCCAGCGCATTGAGACGATCCGCCAGTACGAGACGGCGCTGCTGCCGCTGCTGCTCTCGGGTGTAGTGGACGAGTCGCCTGAAGTGCGAGAGGTGACGCTGGCCAAGATACAGGAGCTCGCACTTAAGTGGGAGGACGAGAGCGAGGAGGAGACGGCCATGGATGTGGACAGCGACCAGTTGGTGACGCCACCGGCGCTGTTCCCGGCTCGGCCCCCACGTGGAGCCCGCGCTCTCGCATCAAGGTTCGTCCGTCCATACTTGACGGTTGTATAGACCCAGTCGCTGACGGTTGGTATGTGTATGTTGATCACATCAGAGTCAAGTCGGATGTTGTACCGCTCTTGCTGGAGCGCGCAGGCGACTGGACAGTACGTGCTACGAGCTTAATCTTGCTCTCAGTATGCTTTGTGCTCTAATCCCATGGCTTGCGGGGCTTGTTACGTGGTCAGGCGCATGTTCGGGAGCACTACACGAAGATCCTGAGCGCGTACCTGGTCTTACTAGAGCAAGACATGAACCCGTTCCTGGACAAGATCTTCACGGCGCTGGGCAAGATCTGTCGAGACGATGAGACCGCGGTCGTCCACGCTGTGACGCAGTGCTCGGGCGTCATCGGCTTCTACGCCGACTCGCAGATGGTCCTGGCGTCTCTCCTTCCAATGGTAAGGCCACGTCATTGAGCCACTTGACTTGAACTCATTATGACAAGCGACTTGTTTCATGACTTGCAGGTGGCTGGACGACTGGCGGGTCAGGATTCAGCTCAGCATCGTACGAACGGGTTGATTCTGCTGGGCATGAGCATTGACGGGATGACTTCGAAGACGATCTCGCCACATCTTGATGTGAGTATGCTCGGGGATGAACTGCGTGGCTGATCCTGATCCTCCAGTGGTCTAACACTTGGCTGCGACCAACGATTTCGCGTGACAGCTGATCACTGAGGCGCTGTGTGACCCTGGAGTACGCGAGTCGGAGGTCGCGGACCTACAAGGCCAGCTCGCGACCGTGGCGCTCAGCATCATCCACACCGCCGGCGAGTTGCTGCCCAAGCAAAGCGAAGTGTCCTTCCGACTCTTCTGGGTGCTCAACCACTTGCTGGCAGCGGCGAACGAGGCGTCGGTAGCCCACGAAACGGTACGTCGACACCACATCACACTCGTAGCCAGTGACTCTGTGTGTTGACTAGTCTTGACTATGGGTTGTGCAGGCTGCTGAAGCACTTGAGAGTCTTGCTGCGACTGCGAATAGCTCCGTCGAGGTGTGCTCGTGTTCTTGCTGAGTTCACGGTGCCTCGGACTGATTGTGGAGCGTTGTGCCATCTCCAGGGGCTATACAAGCAGTACTTGGGCAAGCTGCTTAGGACGATGGCGCTGCCAAATGACGCCGTGACGTGCTGGAAGAAAAGTGAGCCGAGCCGGATGCTGTTCGACGCGCTCTGTCGACGAGGCGGATCGGTGCGTCAGCTTCTGCTTTGTATACCTTGCGAGTGTTGCTGAGCTGATGGTTACCTGTGTATGCCCAGGCTTGTGGTGACAGCATGACGGTCATTGTCCCCGTGATCCTCGTCCACCTCGATCCAGCGCGTGACGCCGACGTGCGTCTCTCGTTCTTGGCTCTGCTTGAGACTATGCTGGGCACGGACGCGATCTGCAAGGTTCACTCCAATCTCTATATGATGAGCCTTGACAGGTATCTTACCTCTCCTCGTGGACGCTTCTTGCCAGGCCTTCCAGCCGTTCAGCACCTCGCTGCTACTCAAGGGCATCGTCCCGAACATTGTCTGGCAAGGAGGACGCGTCGCCGCCACGATCCGGTGCGTTGCTCCTCCATGTCCACCTCATGTCCTCTGACAACAGTCTCTCACATCTTGACTACTGTATACCTCGCACCTCAGCAAGGTCGCGGTCGCTTGTGCGTACACGCTCCTCCGTCAAGGTCTGGCCGACCAGGCGTGCTTGTTCGAGGCGGCTCCGCAGATGCTGCCGGTGCTCAAGTCGAGCATGGACGACGGCGACGCCAAGACGCGCCAGCTCATCTGCTTGGCGCTGCAGTACCTCTTTGTCGCGCTCCCCGGCTGCCTTGGAGGTCTGCATCTACTGCCTGCGCTGTTGTCGTTGTGATGCTGGCTGGTGGCTGACTCCATTGACTTGTTGATTGACAGAGGAGCCTGTGCACCAGCTCTACTCGGAGATCCTCAAGCGCCTGGACGACAGCAACGACACGGTGCGCAAGGCGGCGTGCCAAACGTTCACGACGTTCCTGCAGGCGGCGCCGAAGGAGCACTTCCGCGGGACCATCATCGACTACTCGCTCGACTGCTTGTTCGTCCACTTGGACGACTCGGACCCGGACATCCAGGCGGCGGTGCTTGCGGTGCTCAAGCAGGCGATCGCGGTCGACGCGGCGCTGGTCGCCAAGAAAGCGCAGGAGAACCGGAGTCGCCACCATAACCCGAGGTTTTGCGACGAACTGCTCTCCATTGCGGACCAGGCGGCTGCATGAGATCAAGGCAGGCGGCTAGTTTCCTCAGGAAAGGGCAGGCCAACAATGCAACGCCACCCCGCCTGTCATTTGAAAATCAAAATTCAAATGTTTGAACCGAAAACAGGCTCGAATGGTTGTTCCTGTCGAGCGCAAAATGCGACGCAGAGCTTACTTGCTGCACGCACAGGAGAACGACCGCAAGGATGGCGGCGCCAGTAACCGCGAGTTGCGACGCTGCTCCTCCAGCCGAGCGCAGCCCGCCACTGCCGCTCCCTTTGGCGCTGCCACTGCCACTTCCTTGAGCGTTCGTGGATGCCTGGAGCATGTTGGTGCACGAGCTGGAGCTGAGCTGCTGCTGGTCGAACACGGTGTTGTTCCGGATCTCCCCGCTGCAGTTGCTGCTGAGGAACACCATCCAGGAGATGGAGCCGTTCGAGTTGAGAGCAATGAGGTAGTTCAGCTCGCGACCGTCACGTGTCGTCCCGACCTGAGCATGGCACTTGTCGTCCACCACCATGGCGACGGTGGAGCTCCACATGGCGCAGGCGTCGTCGTTGAACGTACCCAGCCGCAGGTACGTCGCGCCTTGGAAGTGTTGGTCGACGGTGGCGTCGACTCCGGTCGCGCATTGAGTTGACGTCGACAGGTTGGTCGCCGGGAGCCCGGCGTCGTCGTAAGCGGTGAATCTGCACTCCATCGCGGCGCATCCCTCATACCGCACAATGCTGGTGAAGATGGGGGTGCCAGTGCACTCGGCTTCCGCTCCGGCCTCTTCGTTGTTGGATTTTGCCTGCTCGCTGACGGGTGGACCGCAGCCGCGCCGTCGGCCGAGAGCATCGTGAAGGCGATGGATAGCAGCAGGCCGGACGAGACCATGGCGAGTGTGGTTGGAGCGATGCTGCCGTTTGGCCGAGTGGCTTGGTGGGAATCCAGAAGTAATCATCCCAGTGCTGTGCTGATGCTTTACAATGGAAACGTGTGTGGCTCCCAGTTAGAGGCAACCGAGGGTACCGCAGCACCAGCGACACCGGCGACGACGACTACGACGGACATGAGCATCGGCGACAGGACTGAGTCGCGGCAGGCGTGATCCAACCACCTACCGACGCTCTCAAGAGGTTGTTGCTCGTCCCGGAGCAAAACCCCGAGCTGGTACTGTATGGGCAGAGCGCAGCTCTCTTGGAGGCTTCTGCAGAGTCGACAGCATGGGCGAGACGCTGCTCGAGTTGTACGCCAACACGCGATGGACAGCGGTGCCTCCGCACAGCTCTTTACCGCTGTGCATGGCGAAAGTAGACGGCGATTGACAGTGACGACGATACCACCTCCGCCTTCCTGCGGAGACGGCTCCAAGCATCTGCAGCGGGCACAGTCATATGTCATGCAGCTTGTCGCCAGCGTGATGTTGGGGTTTAGTCGAGACCAAAGCGACCAGAGTGCGGGCCGTGTGACTCAGCCGCACTCGCTGCCGAAGAACGACTCCTCTCCTCTACTCGACCTCGAGCGTCTGCTTGTCCAGTCGGGCGAAGTACGCAATCATCTCTTGGATCCGCTTCTCGTCGGCCGCACTGCGCTGCTGCTGCTGCTCGCGCTGGACGAGCTTCCTCTTGCGGAAGCGCGTTTTGCCTCGTTTGAACTCGAACGCCGGTGTCGGCGACTCCAACTTTGCTGCGTTGTCGGATCGATGGAGGCCTCTCGCGTTCGGATCCTTGAGAGCAGCAGTGTTCTCTGAGCCAGCGGTGGTCTTGGTAGCCCCCTCGCGGTTCTCCTTGACAGACAGTCGCGTCATCACGACGTGCTGCAACCATCGCAACACGTCTCCACTCGTTCATTCACGCACCTTGTCGCCTTCATTTGCAGCGAAGGAACCTTCGGCACTCACCGCAGCTGGGTCTGCAACAAGAAGCGATCAGCAACACGTGAACCACAGACCAGGGGAACTCAAGACGACAGACTCCTCCTCACCGTCATCGATATCGTCCGCCAGCTCACAGGCGTTCCTCATCGGCGCGCGCATCTTGGCTCGGCGGAGACTCTCCATCGCTCTTGCTGCTTCCCTTTTCCGTTGCGGTCTTGATATACTGAAGTGCTGTATGTGCGCAGTCGTGAGAAAGGCATTGCTCGAGTTGAAGCGACCATCACTATTCACCAACATTCTTGCACTGACCTTTTTTGTCTTGGATCGGATATGGATCGGATAAGCACGACAGGATTGGCTGGATATTCCGCTTCCAAATCTATTTTTAGCGAATGAATGCATGCCAAGAGGGCAATTCTCTCCCCAGCACCTTCCTCCATTTCCAAACAAGCCCAAGCGCAGCGAGAAAGCACAGGAAGAAGCAGCCAAGATGAAGGTGAATGACGGGACGATCGTGGTCGAGGTGCAACAGCACGCGCTGCTCAAGGTCAAGGAGCAGCTCGCCAAGGCCGTCGACATCCGCAACGTGCGCGGCGTCTCGCAGTTCTTCGGTCTCGGTACGACGCGGCGCGACTCTATCGTTGTACTTTCTCATGAGTCGAGCAGAGTGCTAATGTGACGGCTCGGGCGTGTTTCCAACAGGCGAGGAGAAGCCGTTCAACATCCCTGGGCGTGAGGTGCTGGCCACGCGCACGCGCAAGAACGCGGTCTTCTTCAGCGCGAACTATGCGATCTCGGCGGCCCTGGTCGGCGTCGTCACGATGTACGTTCTCGATCGATGCGGTCTCCATCGGCATTGATATCCGATACTGACTGTTTACCCGCGTGTGTGTGTATTCGACCTATAGCTTGCTGAACCCGGTGTTCCTGTTCGTGCTCATCTGCCTCGCGGGCTTCTGGTTCTACGTGTCGAGCGCCGCGGCGAGTGAGACCCCCGAGAACCCGATGACGGTGTTCGGCAAGCCCGTGTCGCCAGACCAGCGCAAGATCGGCATGATGGGGAGTACGTTTCACGTCTGCATCCATGACTGTCTCCATGACTAGCCCAGGCGCTAACCCGTCTCGTTGTGGTTTGATTTGGTGAGTAGTCAGCCTGGGTGTCATTATTATCTTCGGCGGCTCGATCCTCTTCACGATCTGCTCGGCCAGGTACGGCGTTGCGTCAGATTGCCATGTGCGGCTGCCGTTTTCTCTTTGAGTAGCTAACGTTCTCGTCATGCTGCGCGTTGGATCACGAACAGCATGGCGCTCGCTGTCTCGCACGCGATCCTCCGCGACTGCCCGACCGTGCGCGACGAGGACGAGCTCGGCTTCCTGTCGGACGAGGCCGACAAGATCGCCGACACGGTCTAGGCTTACAGGGTCCTCGGGGGTGACCGCGGTCGCCACCCCTGCATCTGCACATTCTCCACGCCCATAACGTTGTAATAACGCGAGAGACTCTGCGGCACGACTGACGTATGCAGTTTCCAGAGAGGTGTTTGGACAACAACACTGGCTGGCCTTCCTGGTAATCACGCCACCACATCAAGGTCGGACCAGTCTCGGTGGGCAACCAAAAGGAGATGCAGTGCATTATGCTTGGTGACGACCCATCCATCCACCCAGGAGCGCTGTCGGATCCCGTTGACGACGCCGACTGATCGATCGATCCATCGCCTCCTTGCCGCTCGCCGCTCACCGGTCGTCGTCACGTCACGCACATTATTCCACCACCCAGCCAGCAGCCAGCTTCAACCGCGTGCTGGCCCAATGCGGTGCGCTCATTCGCTGGCACCGCCCAGTGTCGGCATTCTCCTCGCTGGCAATTTTGGTGAGTCACCGATGGGAACCTTGAGCCAGTTCAGAACGGAAGAACCAATCAGCGGGCGACATTCCGCTGACTCGTCACTGCTTGAGGTGATCCCAAAGCGAGAGGCAACCGGATTGGTTCAGAAAGCCGGTTCGTGACCCAATTTTAGCCAATCCCAGAAGCGAACGATGTGGCACCACAAGAACCATCACCACGAGAGGCGACCACCGCTCGCTTTCGTCTTGCGCGACGAAGCCGTGAACGCGAACCAGAAGCTGCTCGAGTATCGGGCAATGCGTCGTGCGATCGCTCCGCTCGGCAATGGCCTCGACTGCTGCGCCCTTGTCTCTCCGTCCACGGCAAGGCAGGCGATGCACAACCAGGAGAATGGTGCGGGGAACAAGTCGCCGGTTGTCAGCTCGGCACTTATTTTTGCGCTGATTCCCGCCAGAAACGAGAACCCGCTCTCGCCCAATCAGCGCGCGCGCTGGGTCCACATCAAAGCTGGCGACTCCACCCGCTCCTTCACACTTGATCTTTGTATGCTCAGCAAGCGAAAAGGGGACGCGAAGCGACGCGTCACGCGAAACCGAACGCGGATTGCTCCTGTTCGGAACCCCCCGCTGCAACCGACCAAAATGGGAGGCGGGACGGCCCAAGACCAAGCTCATTCCTCCATTTCCAGCGTGAGTGACGCCTCCCTCTCCATCCCATCGACACCTCGCGCGGAACGACACGACACCTACCTCGCAGCATGTGGGTCTTTGGCTACGGGTCGATCGTGTGGAAGACGGGCTTCCCGGCCGAGGACACGGTCTTCGGCTACGTCACGGGCTGGCACCGGCGGTTCTGGCAGGGCAGCCCGGACCACCGCGGGTCTCCGGACGCCAAGGGCCGCGTGGTGACGCTCATCAGCCGCGAGCAGATGGCGCGCTTCCCGGACGCGTACGCACTCGCGGAGAACGACGACGTGACGTGGGGCCGGCTGTACAAGGTGCCCGACTCGGCAATTGAGGACACGCTCGAGAACCTCGACACGCGCGAGCAGACGGGGTACGACCGCCAGTGGATCGACGTGCACTGCGAGGACGGCAAGACGCGCCGCGCGCTCGTGTACATCGCGACGCCCGACAACTCGGACTTCCTCGGGCCGTCGACCGTCGAGGACATGGCGCGCGTCATCGCCACGCGCTGGGGACACAGCGGACCCAACTTCGAGTACCTCTTCCGCCTCTGCGACTGCATGCGCCAGCTCAAGGTGCAGGACCCGCACCTGATGGACCTCGAGCGAGCAGTGCTGCGCTACACGGGCTCGCTGCGCGCCATGGAGTGGAAGGGCGGCGCCTCCAGCTGCGGCATCCAGTAAACCCATTGAGGGGACCATGAGGACGGCGCAACCAAGTGCTGGCTGCGCTGTCCATACATATCTACAGACACTAAAGCGCCGATAAGAACGGCGCAGTAACTTATTCAAAACACGCCATCACCACGGACCGATTCGTTCCACCATTTCTTGTCTGGCCATTGCATGCCGTCTTATCTGTTCATACTTGAAGCTTGTACGGCGTCCATGTTTGACAACGCATGACGAGGGCATCACAGCAATGCAACAGCTCTCAACCTCGGTTTCTTTGATAACAGTGCATGGAAATACACACCTGATCACTCGCCTCGCCTCCCTCATCGCCCACGACGTCGTTTAGCGGCCGAGACCGGCGAACGGGTCGATGTTGATCGACTTGGAGCCTTGATTGGTACCCGGCGCCTTGGAGTTGAGCGCGACGGGGTTCATGAGCTGCGAGATGTTGTAGTTGGCCTGGCCCATGCCGGCCGCGGACGGGTACCCGCCCGTCAGCGACGCGCGCTGCTGGAACTGCTGCTGCTGCTGGTATTGCTGCTGCTGCTGCTGCTGCGGAGCGTTGAAGCTTGTTGGTTGCTGCTGCTGTTGCCCGAACGCCATTGGATTCCCCGCGGCCATCATCGGCCGAGCCTGCTGCTGTTGCAGAGGGACGAACGGCTTGCTCTGGGACGCGAACGGGTCCAGGTTCATCCTGTGTGGACGAGTACAGAGCAGCGAGTCAGTATCGGACGGTGAAGTCGAGTCCGACGCGCTCGACTGGGCTACGTACGGAGCAGAGGTCGGCTTCAACGGCCCGGCAGATGCGACCGACGCGAACGGGTCGACATAACTGGCGATCAATCGGCGCTGTAAGTACTGACACCCAGAGGAGGAGCTCATGTGCCATAGAGACACGTACGGCGTCTGCAGTGGAGCTCCAGTCGCGAGTGACTGGACTGGAGCGGGTCCTGGCTGCTGCGCTTGCTGCTGTCCGCTCGTGTTGCCCGCCGTATTGGGAGGACCCGTCGTCGGCTGCATCAAGCGGTGTTGTTAGCCACAAGAGGACACCGACCAAGCCAGCAACTGGTCAACTCACGCCGGCGAGCGGGTCGAACAGCAGCGACTGCACCGACACGCTGACGCTCGGTCCAAAGTCGTCGATCAAGTTGATCTCCGCCTTAGGTTGTTGCTGTTGCTGCCTGCGCATTGACGCGCGAGTGTTTGGCGCTGGGGGAGGAGATACACCGCCGCTTGCTGCTGGTGTCGGTCGCTCAGGAAGTGACGAGCGCTCGTGGTACTGCGCCGGCTGCTGTTGCCTTCCGCTCTGGTACGGAGCGCGGTTCCCATTCGTGGTCGAGGTGGCACCCCATTGCTGGTTACCCGAGGCGCTACGTCCTCGAGACCCAGAGGATGAAGAGAAGCCCCGGGAGCGATCGGTGTTGCCAGTCAACGATCCACGATTGGTCGTCTGCTCAGGCGGAACTGCACCCGCAGGTCCCCATCGGGTCTGTCCGTACGCGTCTGCAGTGCATAGTAAACGGTCAGTTGATAGGAATACCCCCTCCTGGGGTGAGTGTTCGTACTGGACGACTGCGCGTTGGGCTGCGCGTTGTACGTGTTGGTCGAAACCGGCTGCTTCTTCCGGCGATACACGTCCCAGCGGCGGAACGGCACGCGGTCAATGAGGAAGTCTGTTGAGCGAATGAATGCGAGTAAGTGGCCTCCCCTTGGCTCTCCTTGTGCTCTAGAGCAGTTGCTTACCGTATTTCGGGATGTCGCCGCCCTCCATGTCATTGATCCGCACCTCGAGCACGTTGTTCAGGCCGTCGAGGACCATCGTGTAGTGCCAGTCACCCGGTGTCGCCTATCATCGAGCAAGACGCAAGGCTGTCAGTTGAATCATACTCAACGCAACATGTTGTCGATCACCACCCGACTCACCGTCGACGAGAAGTGCATCTGGCGGCCGTCATACTCCACGAGCTGCGTTCACATGAGCACAGCGCGCATCAGATCCATCCCAGGCGCGTTCTTCGTTCTTCCTCCTCCCAGAGACCAGCTAACCTTCTTGTACGACATGATGGAGTGCGTGAGCACGACCTCATGCACCGTGTCGGCCTCGCCGAGCGTGAAGCGCCAGCTGATGCGCTTCTTGGAGGCCGCGACCATCTCGCCGATGTGCGTCTCGTCGCGCAGCACGCGCTTGGGCGGCCCGCGCTCCAGCGGGTCCGGCCGCGGGTTGTAGATGCGGCCACCACCGCCACCGCCTCCACCTCCGCCAGAGTACATGTCAGTCTGTCGCTCTCTCTTGAGCTGGTTGGTCTGCTAGCGTCAGGAGCTGGCTGGCTGCCTGTGGAGTGGCGGCCAAGGAGCGTGAACGACTGTGGGGATGCCTCCTTCGCTGCTTGGTGTCAGTCTCCGCTCGAGCTCTTCGCCTCTGGTTCTGGTGACGTTCTTCCGTGCATCTTATCACGCTGGCGGCTTGGTTTCTGACTTGCGTATTAATTTTGACAGTCTTCTGCGCAGGAAAGGAGACTTACAATTTGCAACATGTGCATTCCCTGCACCTGCGGCTGCAGGATTGAAACTGCATAGCTGGTCAGGAACAGAAGAAAGGATTTGCCAGTTTCATCCAATGATCAAGCGTTTTATCGATGAATAGGGTGTGGAAAATGAAATATTGAAGGTAAATCCCGTTTTTGTGCAAGTGACTTGGTGAAGAGCTTTTCACAAAATTACGAATCTAGACGCTTCGTGACGACCGCACATTTGCCTGCAACTTCAAGCAATGACACAGAGGATCACAGGTGCTCGAGTTCACCTGATTCAGCCCTTCAACGCGACGGACCAGCGAGCTAGAGTCACGCACTATCACGGCCAAGCCTGGGAACGCAGATACCCGCTCCACACTGCCGAACGCCGCCTTGCCGGTGCCGGACGAGTCTATGAGAACGTCATCCCGAGTCCGAGCTGCGCGCGCTTGATGTCGTCCTGTCAGTTCGGTGTTCACACAGCAAGCGCGTGAGGCCCAGCGTCCTCTCGACTCTGCGCAGGATGACAAGGATCCACGTACATGTGCGTGCGACTTGAGGACCCACGAGTAGTTGGCCTCCAGGCGTCCGATGCGCGTCCCCCAGACGAGGCCCATGCCCACGCTCACGCGCGTGTCGTCCACGAGGTTCTTCATCCACTTCTTCTCCGTCAGCACGCGGTTCCACGTCGTCACGTTGCCGGCGTTGACGAAGAACTGGCCGCGGAGCCCGAACATCTGCGTCAACACATCCAGCAAGCGCGTCAGCATTCACCACAACTTTCGCTCGAAACAACCAACCAGTTCACGCACAGCGAGGAGAGGCAGCGGACACGGGAAGCCGACGCTGGCAGCGCCGTGGTAGCTCACGTCACCGCCAAGCGAGTCACCGGCCGCCACGCCGCCGTCCATTGGCGACGCACGCGGGCCAATGCCCTTGTGGTTGAACCCGCGCACGCTCATGGGTCCGCCGAGGAAGAAGCGGTCGCTGATGCGCGCTGGGCGGTTCTCGTCCGTGCCGTACGACTTGACGGCGCCGAGGTGGTACGACAGGCTGAAGTTGAGGATCGGCAGGCCGGCAAACGCTTTCGGGCCGAGCGACGCGTGCTTCTGGCCCGTCACCTCGGTCTTGACGAACCGGACGTCGCCCAGCAGTCCCGACACCTCCGTCCTGTATGTGTCCAAGCCGACGACGAGCTTCTCTTGAGTAACGAGACGTAATGGAAGGGAATCATGTCAGAAGCAGGGCACGTACGAGTACTGGAAGAGCCCTCCCCCCGTCGGGTAGACCTGGTCGTCGCGCGAGTCGTCCGTGAAGACGTACTTGACGCTCGTCTTGGTCGACGGCAGCGCCTCCGACAGTATGCTGGGCGACGCGCGGTACGCCGTCGGCACCTTCGGGTCGCGCCGGGGGATGATGTCGCGCCAGCCAACGTTCAGCGACAGGTCGTGCACGCCGGCGTAGTCGCTGATGGCGATGCTGCCGCCTCGGATCTTCTCGCTGTACGAGCTCAGGTACTCATGGTTCTGTCGGCAAAACACAGCATCCACCGTTAGATCAACAGCCACTGGGCACTAGTGCAGTAGCTGGCGACATACATGCAACTCGTTGGCAGCGGTGGCGCTCAGGTAGAGCGGCAGTCCGAGGAAGCGCGGCTTCTGGAACGTCGCGCGCTCCGTGTTGCTGCCCGAGCGCGCGTACGTGGCGGCCACACTCAGCTTCTCCGCCTGCCCGAACGCGTTCTTGAGCGTCAGCGACGACTCGGCGGCCTCCTCGTTGCCGTCCGTGGTGGCGCCAATGTGCAGCGAGCGCCAGCTCTTCTCCTCCACCGTGATGGTCACGTCCGTCTCATCGCGGCGGCCCGAGCTCGCTGTCCGTCACACATAACAGACAGCCGACTGCGTGTCAGGCCCCAGCGTACAGCGTATGCTCTGGTAGCAGGGTTCAGACGGTCCGCACCCTTGTCCAGCTCGATGGTGATCGAGTCGAAGACGTTGAGCGCCTTGAGCTCCTCGGTCGCGAGCTCCAGGTTGCGCACGACCAGTCCGATGCGGTCGGCCTCATACGCGTTCTGTTGAAGCGGGTTAAGTGGGTTATGAGTGGCTGTAAACGCCTCCAGAGAGCTGCGAATGACCCTCAACACACCTGCAGCTCGTTCTCGAACACTTCCGTCCTGCATACAGCGAGCGGCGCGGTCAGTTGGCCGCTTCAAAGGGGCTTAACCACCCAACAAAACGACTCACTTGGTGCGCTTGTTGCCCTTGATGAACACCTTGCCGATGCGCATGTGCGGGCCCCACGGGTGCGGCGGCTCGGCGGCCTTGGGCCTCGGGGCGGAAGGCGCGGCGGACATGGCGGGGACCGGCGGGAGGCGCGCGCGCAGGCGTCGACTTTGCTGCTCGGGGCGGCGGCTTCTTCACTCCTCGCTCTCCTTCACCCTTGCGCATCAACCAACTCACGCCACAGACTTGAAGCACTTTTATTGGTGGAAAAGGAAAGCAACAAATGCTCAGGATTGGTGAAAAAGCACCTGATCGAGAGAAACAGTTATTGGAGGGATGAACGTCTGTTATTTGTTGAATCGTGCGGTGGCAACTTGCAAGTCATCCACCAGCTTGCTCATCGGACGAGCATGGCGGCGGCATGGCGGCGGCTGAACTTGATGCTCGCGGGCTCGACGCCTGCGCGGCGCTTCCAGGTACATCACCGCCTCAACGACAGGAAAGCGCTTGCTCTGGCGGTTCGAACACGCCCTTAACACGCCGATTCGGCGCTGTATTGACCACAGGAGGAGGCGGATGTGGGCGTCGCGGCCGTGCTCATGAGCTTCCGCGCGCTCAAGCTCGCGGCGGGGAACGCCGACAAGTACGCGCGTCTTCTAAAGTATCAAGTTAAGACGCGTAGGTGTTGTGGTGGTTATGCTGATGCTTCTGGTGGGCTACAGAGACTTGGGCAAGCTGTTCAACGAGGCCGTGGCGCTCATGGAGAAGAAGAAGTTCGACAAGCAGAAGGAGTTCGTCCAGCAGCAGACGGCGGCCCAGGTGCATGCACTTACCGACGCCAACTCTGTTTGGTTGTGGTGCTCTACACTGACGGGTCTGTTACTGGTAGATGTGCGCCATGTTTGACGCCATCCTGCGGCGACCAGTGAAGCCCATCGAGGGCGAGCCGAAGATCTCGTTGTCCGGCTTCGACAAGCTCGACGACGTCAACTCGGTGAGTACTTGCGCTGTCAATGGCTTGCTTTAACGTTATAATGCCTCCAAGCAAGCTCTGAAACCAGACTCTACCACAATTGGCACAGCGCGGAGCCCCCAAGTCTCTGGAGGAGACGCTAGGCTTCTCGCTAACTATCGAGGAGTCGAGCGTCCCGAACGCCGGGCAAGGTGTCAGGCTTAGCGGGAAGGCGACAATTGGATCGCTCGTGGTACGTAGTCGCTCGTCTCTTCAAAGAGCGAGGAGCAAGCGCTCGAGTATCACACTGAAGTGGTTGGTGGCAGGCGCTGTTCCCTGGAGTCGTGTACCTCCCGGAGCACTTCAAGAAGCCGCAGTACCTCAAGGAGGTCGCGAACAACGCGTACGCTCGCGCTCGCTTCGACAGCGTCATCATCGACGCCAAGAACGAACGTGAGTCTGTCGCGGCTCCACCAACTTCAATGTATGCATCCATACCTTGGCCACTTGCTCACAAGGAAGTGTCCTGCCTGGCGGTTAAGCAGCGGTCGAGCCTCGTAACCCGTTCGCCGTCGCGCACAAGATCAACCACCCGCCGGAGGGCACGCCGCCCAATGTGCTGCCCTTCGCGTTCGACTTTCCCCCTGAAGGTGAGGCTCCTTCCTTCTCATATTGAGATGTCGACTGGTACAATGCTGAACCGTGTTGCTGACTTTGTGTGTGGATAACACAGAGCCGTTCACGTCGGACGCGTACCAAGCGCTGACCCCGAACGCCTTCGTCGAGACGCCGTCGCGCTGGTCCATGTTCGGCAAGCGCGTCCACGTCCACGTAGGAGTTGTGTTGTTCTTTGCCAAACAAACGGAGTCTAACGACCACAACTGCCTGCCACTCGTCTCGCGATCAGGGCTTGGCGTTCATCGCGACGGCAGACATCGAAGACCAGGAGCTGTTTCTCAACTACCGGTAAGCTTCCTCGTGTGTCTCTGATGCAGCCATGACCTCCACCGCTGACGTTAATACCCGGGGAGTGCAGGTACAACCCGGACCGACCGCTGCCGGACTGGTACACGCCTGTGGACGTCGAGAGCGACCGGGCAATGTGGAAGTAGACCAAGTCGACGACCGTCCAGCATCAGCACCACAGGCTAGATAACGACGAAATGCCAGCCAGTGATGCGGAGAATGAGCAGGTGTTATATATCGCGCTGGCGGCTTCTCACGGCTCGCTCAAAGTCGAGAGGGGTTGGCTGCGCTGAAAAGGGGGGAAGCAGTGGCTCCGTCACTTGTCGAAGGCGGACGACGGCGTGTGGCTGACTACAGCCCGCCAGTAGTCAGCAGCCGGGCAAGTGGACGATGCGCGCGGTCTTCTACTTGGGGAACTCGGCGTTGTTGGACAGGATGATGCCCACAATGACGCCGAAGATGCCGAGCGCACTCGCAAAGATCTCGACGATCAGGATCTTGACGTACAGCGACGCGTCCTGCGCGTCCGCCAGCACGCAGCTGCTGCCCGCGATGCCCACCGACACGCTGGCTCATCGGACATGTCCAGGCAGACAACACATCAGTTATTGGTCTCAACTAACCTGTTGAAAGGGCGAGCGTACCCGCTGGCGATGTTGGTGAGACCAACAGCGATGCCGGCGCCGAACACGGCGTAACCGGCAAAGTGCAGCGACTGGAGGTTCATGGGCTCGTCGCCGTCGCCACGGAGACTCGGCGCGTTCATCTGCAAGTGGTATACACGGGTTAATAACGATGATGTTGCTGAAGAAGTTGGTACAGGAATGGAGTATGGACCTTGGCCTGGAGGATGATGGCGATGATGACGCCGTAGATGGCTGTGGCTTCGCAGAAAATGATGCTGACCAGGTTCTTGGAGCGCACGCGCGGGGCCTTGACGGACGCGCCCAGCAGACTGGAGCCCGTGAGGAAGATGCCCCTGTCATTGCGGCGCAAGGTCAAGTCAGGCTGGGGCTGCATGTTGTCTGGTTGGAAGTGTGGTGTTGGACGTACCAGGCGGCGCCGACGATCGAGAAGCCGAGGCCGAAGGCCACACCCATGCTGCCCCATGCGTACGGGGAGATGTTGCTCAGCACATCGCCCCAGCCTGCGCAAAGAGCGAGGGAGTACTGATGTCAGTTTCGAGTTCACCACACTCGCAGCTTGGCCTAGTCTCCCGGCCGCAATTCTGGGCCTACAGAAGCCGGGAGACCCGCGATCGCTCACTCCGCACCTTGGTTGAACAGCGCGTCGGTCGCCGTGCTCATGGTCGCGCTCACGAAGTCACTACCGCCTCGTCAAGCGCAAGATCTCGTCCTGCTGCCCGCCGCTCGTCTTTCCGTTTCCGCTTTTCTAGCACAAGCTGCTTGGTAGTACCGTGGGAACCGGTTTAATACGCCGCCAACATGTCATGAGCGGTACTGCCGCATTGGTGCAACATTCGAGCGACATTGTTGCAACATTCGAGAGACATTCCAGCATCGCCAACACAAGGACACAAGCAGCAACCAGGTTCGTCGGGTCGGGGGCAAGCATGGCGATGGCAGCGGGCAGAGCCAACAAGCGCGCGCTGTACGTCGGCGGGCTGGATAAGCAGGTGACGGAGCAGGTGCTGTACTCGGCCTTCATCCCGTTCGGGCCCATCAAGTCGGCGCAGGTCCCCATGGACTTCAAGACGCGTACGTTCTCCTCACTCGGAGTTCCGCCCAATGAATGAGCCGACGGGTCCGCTGACTCGCGGCTTCTCTCGTGCTGTGCAGAGGCGTCCAAGGGCTTTGGCTTCGTCGAGTTCGAGGACGAAGAAGACGCGCGCGCCGCCCTCGACAACATGGACGGTGCGTGATGACAGGAAGCTGCTGCCAGGCTCAATATTGGGCATACAAGACACCCAGTCCGAGCCAATGGGAGGCGCGCTGTAGTGCTCATTTGCTCACCTTGATGGCTGTTGCGTTCTGTTAATTGCAGAGTCGGAGATCTTTGGGCGGACACTGCGCGTGTCGATCGCCAAGCCGGATCGCCCCAAGCTCGGCGCCAACAAGCCAGGTACGTTACACGGTCGCTGTATAACGCGAGCCTCGGGTTGACTGATAGGATGGGGGTGCTAACTTGAGATTGTGCGTGGCTTGTCGGGCGTGAATGCAGTCTGGGCACAGGCGGACGAGCTGGCGGAAAACGCTGCGCAGGACGGAGGAGACGGTGCTGGCGAGGGTGCTGCCGTGTCTACTCCTAATGAATAGACAGCGAGCCGTCTTCGCCTTGCTGCATTGGTATCAAGGAGTAGCCGGCGTCTGTTCATCACGTTGGATGGAAGCGTTAATCGCTTGATGCTTGATGTGATCCGCCATGACGGCGGGCCGGCGCCTCCTCTTCGGTATGAGCGCCATGAAATCACTGATGCGTTCATGGATCAGATCATGATTCAGATGAAATCAATGATTGAATCAATAGTTGGAGCGAGCCGATTGGTCACTTTGTGGAATCAAGCCAACATCAAAATCAACGATTTGACCAATATAGTGCAAACCGAGACACCTTGGTGGTCAATGCGCTGCATGGGTCGCGAAGGAGGTGACGCCCGGCGGGCGTCGACTCCCTCGGCGGCCGTCCCGCTGGTCCATAACGGCGCTCCACCCTCCGCACGAGTCCCTCCCGCCTGTCCGCCCGCCCTCTCTGCCTCTGCCGCCTCCTCTGCTGCTACCGACTGCGAGATGGCGAGTCTCGTGACGCTGGCGACGCGGAGCGCGGCGGTTCACGCCCACGTCGACGTGCTGCTCGCGGTCGTCGAGTTCTTCCCAGCCAGCGTCCGCTCCGAGCTCTTCGCGCACCTCCCATCCACCCGACTGCGAGCGCTCGAGCTCGCCTGGACAAACGTTCACCACGGCGCCAGTCCAACAGACAAGACGATGAGTGACTGGCCGTTCGAGTGCGAGAGCCAACGAGTTTGGCGTGCCCGATGGGAAGCCTCATCACTGGAAACCGGGGCCGCAAGAGGCCATGGCGTTTACCACGGCCCTCGACATGGTATTGATCCGGCTGGCGGTCGACAGCGCGACTATCGGCAGCTGTACTGGGAGCGCCATGTCCGCGCATTGCTCAAGTCGAGGACCAACGTACTGGACGCTTCTGCGGGTGCTACGACACTTACAGACCTGACGCCTTCACAAGTCGTTAGTGCAGCGAGCAGCGCGGCCAGTGAGACGGGAACGCACCTGTTTGCGGACGTCGTGCGGTCGCTACGAGTGCACGGGCGGGAGGTTCGCGCGCTCAACTTCCCGCTGATCCTGTCGTTGCGCCGCCTGCGCCGCCTCGAAGTTCACCACCCGGAGCAGCAGCGCACATGTTGGCGGTCACTTCTCGGTCTCCTGACGTCCGTCTCGACGCTGAAAGAGCTCGGCTTCTTCCACGGGAAGCTCTCGGACGACCAGCTCGCTCAGGTGCGTCTCACGCTGTGTGAGAAGTCGACGAGCGTCACTGGTGTCGAGCTCGTGTCGGTCAAGATCCGACCCAAAGGCTTCCGTGAGATTGTGGCGCTAGTGTCCACGTTCAAGCCGCTCGAGCACCTGCGACTGACCAGCTCCGTGTCTGACATGGACACTCGTGCGCTCGTTGACGCGGCGGTGCGAGCGCCGAGCTTGAAGACGCTGGCGCTCGAGCACAACGACCTGGAAGACGACACGTTCCAGGGGCTCGCAACGGTGCTCCAGCCCATCGCACTGCGTCATCTCCGACTCGGCAACAACGCGCTGACGGCTTCGACGCTTGGTGCCATCAGTAACGCGTCGCTTGACGGGTTCTTGTGCCTGGAGCGACTGGAGATGACCAACAACACGGAGGTATGCGACGCTGGAGTCCATGCGCTCACGCCCATGCTCGCCAGCGGCCACGTTGACGGCGTGGAGCTCACGGGACTGCAACACTTGGACCTGCGGAACTGCGAGTTCGGGCTGGAAGGAGCAATGAACCTGCTGCTCGCGCTTGGCGCCAACCGGTCGCTGACACACTTGAACATCTCGCAGAACTTCTTCGGCACGTCGTTTGGAGACATCCTGGCGGACTTCCTGCTCACCAACGACGCAGTTCGGGAGCTCCACGCCGATTATGTTGGGCTGACGGAGCGTGGATGTACCGAGCGACTGCGGACGGCGCTCCGGCAGAACGAGACGCTGGAGGTCGTGTCGTTAGCTGCCAACAGGCTGCGTGACGTCGGAGCTTGTGCGTTGTTGCAGCCGATCGTGGAGCGCGGGAGGAAGAAGCCGTTCGCGCGCGTGGACCTCGGAGGGAACCTGCTCACACTGAGTGGGTTAGAAGCCATGGCGAGCATCTTTGAGGCCCGCGGGTCTTCTTCCGGTGATGTGGTGGAGCGATCGAGTGACGAGAGCAGACGGAAACGACGGCGGTTGGACAGTGAAGGCGGCCATGTGGGATGTCCAAGCGCTGTGGATACGTCGGAAGCGCGTGGATGTGGTAACGAGGCGGTGATTGACGAGCTGAGTCTGCTCAACAACGACTTCGCAGGCGACAGCTCGAGTGCGTTGGCGGTGCTGAGGGGACATGTTGGGCGTGTTAGCAGCAACGAGTGGACTGGGAAGCGGAACGTGTACGACGACGAAGTCTAGCGAGTGAAGAAGTAACATGCAAGGGACGAACCGTTGGTCTGCACTTGGGCACTCGGCAAGTAAGCAGCGCGGGTCCTGGAAGTGATCAACGTGGAGTCGTACCACTCAAATCTACCTACCGCCTTGTACGCCAAGCCCACATTGATTTGTGGCGATAGATAGCCGATCCAGGGAAGCTCTTGCACTTGCTGACTCGTAAGGACCAACGCGCGCGACGACACATACCATACCATACCACCAACACATGCAAATACGCGCCACCTACCCCGCGCGCCTGCCTTCCTTCACGCGCCTTGGACCATTGCGACGTTATTGTCAGCGCTGTCAGCAGCAGCGTGGGCCTGCGCGGCCAGTCGCTCCCGCTCCTCCTTGCGCTCTATGAGCTCGCGGTTCCTGGACTCGAGCTCGTTGATCCGCGCATCGACTGAGCGCATGAGCGTCTGGAGCGTCTGCGATACCTTGGAGCCGTCGTCTGCCTCGTCGCCATCCGTTTCGTCGCCAATGTCCGAGTCGTCATCGTCGCTGTCGTCTCCGTCATCACTGTCGTCCTCGTCGTCGTCTTCATCTCCGTCGAGTTCAATAGACGCAGCTGGAGTATCGCGAACGCTTCTGTCCACCGTCGACAGTTGCTTGCCGAACGAGCTGCCGTGCGCTGCCGCCGCCTTGCTGCTTCCCGCGCCGCCTTTCAACTTCTTCCGGCATGAGATGCAGAAGCTGGTGGCGTTGTGGGACAGCGACCCGAACCGCTTGCGCGGGTTCCGATCCGAGCGCCGACTCCCCTTCGAGTCCGATGTGCAGCTCGAAGTGGAGGCTACGCAAAAGGAAGATCACAGTAGCAGTTAGTGGATACGGAGCGTAGAGGTGAGGTGGCAGTGTGGTAGCGCTTGCATGTGTGCTCTGGCGAATCCAGCGACTGGCAGGTGTGATCTGGGGACTCGGACGGGTCTTCGGATCCGTCTTCGTCGCCTAAGTGGCAGCATTCAACACGGTCAATATCACGGATACAAACGTGCAGCCAACAAGACAATATCGAACCTGGACTCATGCGCTCCGGGCTGTCATCTTCCCAGTCGATCTCCGAACCTAGGAACCATCATCAGACCACGTCAGCCCCTGTTTTCATCACATTGCAGGCTCCACGCAGTGCTTTACCGTGCGCATAGACGTTGCTGCGCGCACTATCCAGGAGATCTGAGCTCATGCTGTCGGACTTGCCAGTCCCGCTCAACGAAGCTTTACCGCACGCCAATCACAACAGGAAGTTGGTCATCGTTAGTCAAGGAGCACATGAAGTGAAGCGTCAGAGTACATACCTTGATGCTGAGGATGAGGACGCATGCCGCCACTCTCGACTACCATCAGACCAGTGGTAGCGTACAAATCCTCTGCACGGCCGCCGTTTTCCGGATTGTGACTATACAGATGGCTGGCCGGAGCTGTGGAAAACCCAGTCGGATCGGTCTCCTGGCTGCTTGTCGTGACCGAGAGGGCTGGATCCGCGTGGCCGGCGTCTTCGCCGCCCAAAAGCATCGCTTCGAACTTCTGCAGGTCGCCGAAACCTTCACAAGGAACCGCACATTAAGATGAGTGGACTACATCACGGGCCTTTACACAACAGCAAGTCACAACGCACGGGTTTCAAGAAGCCGCAGGATCTGTCTCCCGTAGACAAACACGTCACCCATGCCCGCAGCTACGAACACAACGTCTAGTCAGTCGCAACGGCTAAAACCACCGCCATACAAACTACAAGCGAGCGTACCTCCCATCGATCTGCTGATGGCGTTGTAGAAGGCCAGCTGTTGGTTCGCGCGGTAAAGCGGCAGATTCCGCTTCATGGCGACGAGGACTGCGGTCGCTTGCTCGTCTGTCCAGCCGCACGTCGAGGCGACTTCGCTTGCGATACTTCCGTCACGACTGCTGCGATGCGACCGCCTGGGTTGTTGATTCGGATTCGAGAGCGCCACTGGCGGTGGCTGACGGACCGACGATCGAGTCGCTCGGAACGTTGTCACCGGGAGCGACTTCTTCCTCTTGACGGAGCGGTTGACTGCCATTTGCAGGCGAACTCAGTTGTAGTTAGTACCACATGCCAACTCAAGACGATCGCTGTTTGCCATGAACTCACAATGCCGCCTCATCGTCAGAAACCCAATGGCGTAGGGATCGTTCAGGTCATTCCAGTCTGAAAGAGGCACCGACGTGGTAAGCTAGTCTGATGCCTCCAGGTACAAATAAAGCAGACCGCACCTGCGTTGAAGATCTTGTTCGCATCGGATTCCGCGTTGAAAATGATATCTGGGAGGTCTTCGCAAGGAACAAGAAATCACGGCAGTCAGTGTCAAGTTTGCACATGAATAACAAACATTGATTCAACGTACTTGCAGCCCGATACGTCGGCGACCGCTTCAAGAAGCGCTCGCGAATGTCTTGCAACTTGTTGACGCACGATCCCTCCGTTCGTCCTGATGATGGCAGAGTGAAAGACCAGAGCTCGTTAGACTCTAGTCTGTAGCAGATTCAAATAGCGAGCGAGGTGCCAGCGTGCAGCATCGCCACGTACCGAGCTTCGAAGCGACCGTCTCGACGACTGGAGAGGTGCCATTCTGCTGCATATCTTGCGTAATAGTGACGAGGAGGCCGACGAGCACCTCCAAGTCGTCCGGCGACCACAGCTTGTTGACGAACTTGGAGATCGGCACGGCTGCCTGCGCCTTTGGCGGCGCGCGCGGCACGTCGCCGAACAGCGCAGCCAGTTCCTGGAAGCGGATCGCATTCACCGTACTCGGTCCTTTGCAGTCAACAACAGCACCGGACGTTGGCCAGGTTAGTCTCGCTACAAGCCCAGTTCTCCCATACAAGAGCGTCAATGCACTCACCGTCCGGAGTGCCAGCCTGCTTCTCAATGTGGTACATGTCCCGCAGCGCGTAGAACTTGGCCCGCGACTCGGCCACGCTCTTGCCTGTGTTCCACACAATCCATTGTCAGCGCCTGGATGACATCCAGACCATCCACCAAACCAATAGCAGCGCAATGCTTACCCCAGAGCTGGATGCGCGAGAAGAAAACGCTCGCCTTGGAGTGGAAGTGCTGCTTGTACATCCTAGTCTTGCGCAGGAAGCACACGAGCTCGTCCGGGAGCCAGACACCGCCCGACCGATTCTCCCGCAGCAGCTTGATCGTCTCGTGCAGATACTCGTACACGAACACCTCGCCGCCGTCGACGACGATCCCTGAAACACGACAGCATACACAACCACACGTTAGGCACCTTGTATGACTGTGGCGCCTCCTCCCGCCACGCTAGACGCACTCTGTCCGCGGAAGTTGCGCGTGCTGAAGGCGAGCGCAAACTGCTTCATCACGAGGCGCACCGCCTCCACCACATCCTGCTCGCTTTTCGCTGGCCAAGGCGGATCGTGTCAGTCCCCAGCGCCACTCACAGACAACCAGAGCGCCAGCGAGAAGCAGCACGAGAAGCAGAAGTACGGATGACTTGCTCGCCGTCCTTTCCGCCGCTCTCGAGTCCCAAGACGAGCAGGAAACGCACCTGGGAGCGCGGCGTGCACGACCTCGGCGAAGGCCTCGCTGGAGCGGTAGATGTAGTCCCACAGGTGCGCGCGGAAGAGCTCGAGCAGCACGAACACGTCGCCGTCGGCCCAGCCGGGGACGACCCCCATTTTCCACCACCGTCTCCGCTTGCTTGTTGCTTGTCGAGCCCGTTTGAAGGTCGGCGATGCACTTTCTGAGTGCAGTATCGGTATTTAACCGGTAAGTTCAACTCCCGACATTCATAAACCGGTACGCGACCGGTTAGAAACGTGCAGGGAGGAACTGGCGCAGACAGCCGCCAAGCGCAGGCAACCGAAGGGGAAGGCCAGCAAGGCGAGGCGAGCGGCAACCAGCGGCGAGCATGGCGGACGAGGACGAGACCAAGGTGCGGTCACTGCTGATCCCGGTGAACAAGACGACGCAGGCGGTCGAGGTGTTCGTGGACGAGCTGCCGGAGGACGTGAACGACATCATCGACATTCTGCGCGCCGAGATCGCGCCGCTCGACGTCTGGCTCAAGTTTGCCGTACGTTTGTTTCCCTTGCTTCCGTGCTCCGCCAAGACGCGTCGTCTAACGTGCGTGCGTGCGTGTGTGTGTGTGTCTCTCTCTCTCTCTCTCTCTCTCCTCCTCCTCTCTGTATGCTTGACGCCAGGTGGAGTACTACAGCCAGGGTCAGTATGGCCAGTTCCAGGAGATCCTGTCAGTGGCGTCGCAGCCGGGCATCGAGAACATCTACGCGGACAACGAGTCGCGTCTGTGCCGCATCAAGTTCTTCATCGCGCTGGCCTGCCATGCGGTGAACGCCATGTGGAACGAGCAGGACGACAAGAAGCGCGAGATGGTGGCGCAGCGCGCCGTGGGCTACTTCCAGCGCGCGGACCGGCTGGACCACCAGCACTCGATGACGCTCGTGGGCAAGGCGCTCATGTTCATGGCCAAGGGCGAGGACGACCGCGCCGAGCGGTTCCTCAAGAGCGTGCTCATCTCGAACAAGACGAACCTGCCGGCCATCCTGGGCAAGGCCCTGCTGTGCTACCGCCGCAAGAAGTACGCCGAGGCCAAGAAGCTGTACCTGGAGGCCATCAAGCTGCACCCGCGCAGCCCGCAGGCGTCGCAGATGCGCATGTGCTTCGCCTACTGCTGCTACCACCTCGGCGCGGCCGAGAAGGCGCGCGCCGTCATGCGGTACACGGCGTCGCTGGACGAGACCAACGTGGACGCGGTCATCGCCAACGCGCTGTGGCAGCTCGCGAGTCTGAGCCGAGAGGACCGCGCGCGCAGCATCCGCGACGAGAGCTCGCGCTTCATGATGATGATCCACCACGCGCACGCCATCGACAAGAGCAACCCGACGGTGCTCAACCACCTGGCCAACCACTACTTCTCGCAGTGGGTGCCGCTGCCGTGCACGGTCAGCGTCGTGCGCGGCTCGGCGATCGTCGCGACGGCCAAGGACATCTCGAACGAGGTCTCTCCTGGCCAGATTGTGTGCATCGGCGACCGATACGTCGCCTACATCAGTCGAGAGGCCGGCGCCGTGTCGGCGGACTGCATCCTGCTGGATGGGCCGTACCGCGAGGAGTCGTCGGCTGCGATCAACATTGCGCGCAAGAACTATGACAAGATGTTCACGCTGGCGGGCAACGCGTTCCACAGCACCAAGATCGCCGAGATCCGGTCCGAGAGCTGCTACCTGATGGGCCGCGGCTGCCACGCGCAGGGCAAGTACAAGGACGCGTACAGCTACTACTTCAACGCCGCGCGGCTGTGGCCCAACTTCGTGCTGCCCTGGTTCGGCCTCGCGCAGATGTACTACGAGCGCAAGGAGTTCACCAAGGCCGCCACGTACCTGGAGAAGGCCAACAAGGCGTACCCGGAGAACGTCGAGGTGCTCACGCTGCTCGGCAACGTGTACGGCAAGCTGGGCAAGAAGGACGACGCCGTCGTCATGCTCCGCCGCGTCGTGGAGCTCGACCCGGGCAACGTGGACGCGCTGATCGTGACGGCCGAGCTGCTGCACGCGTCGCAGGAACGCAAGGATCAGATCATCGCCATCTCGTCGTACATTGCGGCCGAGAAGGTGATGAAGAACGCGTCCGAGCTCGTGCCCATGGAGGTGTACGCCAACTTGGGCGTGCTCCAGCACCGCGTGGGCAAGACGGCGGACGCCATCCGCTGTTTCCGCCAGGCGCTGGACCACATGGACAACGAGCGCGAGGAAGAGACCAAGTCGGGTGAGGACGGCGAAGAGCCGCTACCAACGCCGACGGAGGCCAACATCACCATCTTGTACAACATCGCGCTCGTGTACGAAGAGACTGGCGAGCGCGACCGCGCCAAGGCCATCTACGAGTCCATCCTCGCCGAGTTTCCTCAGTACGTCGATGCCTTGCTGCGTCTTGGGTGCATGCAGCGCGACCGCGGAGACGAAACTGGGGCCATCAAGACGTTCGACAAGGCGCTGGAGGCGGACCCGACGTGCGCGGAAGCCTGCTTGCTCCAAGGCAACATCTTTCTGCGCAAGCGCGAGTGGGTGTTTGCGCAGAAGAAGTTCGAGAAGGTGATGGGGATGCCGAACCTCAAGAACGACCCGTACGCCTTCCTGTCCATGGGCAACATCTTCATGAGCAACCTGGGCGAGAAGAACCGGTACACGAAGAACATGTCACTGAGCGAGGGCTACTACAAGAAGATCCTGCAGAACCACCCGAGCAACATCTACGCCGCCAACGGCCTGGGCATCATGATTGCCGAGAAGGGCAACTTCGAGCTGGCCAAGCAGATCTTCTCCCAGGTCCGTGAAGCGAGCCCGGCCATGGCCGACTCGTGGATCAACCTGGCGCACATCTTCGTGGCCGAGGAGCGCTACGGCGAGGCCATCCAGCTCTACTCGATGTGTCTGCACAAGTGCTACAACGGACAGGATTTGGAGGTCATCCTGTACCTGGCCAAGGCGTACTACGAGTCGAAGGACTACCCGAACTGCATCTCGACGCTCTCCCGCGCGCTGCACATGCAGCCGTCCGACCTGCGGCTGTGGTACAACATTGGCCTCGCGCAAGAGGACTACGCGGTCACGACGCTCGGCCAGGAGGCGGCGCCTGCTACCGGCCGTGGCTCAGCTACTGTCACGGTGCAGCGTACGATGGCGGACGTGCAGCGCGCGATCCTCGACTTGAAGCGAGCGCAGCGCATCTTCCGGTTCCTGTTCCAGACGGCCGAGGCGATGGCCGAGCCGGCCGCTGGCTCGTCGTCCAAGCGCCACCACCACAACAGCCTGCCGTTCGACAAGGAGAAGGTGTCGGACCACGAGAAGTTCTGCGCCGATACGCTGACCAAGGCGAGCTACCACCTGGAGTTCGAGCGCCAGAAGGAGGAGAAGCGGCTCCTGGAGAACGAGGCGCAGCGCAAGATGCTGCGCGACTACGAGGAGCGTCTGGCGCGCGAGCGTGAGGAGGAGCGCGTGCGCGAGGAGAACTTGCAGAAGCACAAGGCAGATGTGCTGCTGCGCCAGGACGAGCGCCTGAAGAAGCTGCACGAGGGCTGGCGCGTGCGCGAGCGCGAGGAGGAGGAGAAGAAGGTGGCCAAGAAGAAGTCTGGCGGCAAGAAGCGCAAGAAGGGCGGCGAGGACGACGGGTTCATCGACGATAACGGCAGCGTCGAGGACGAGGACGACGCGGACGAGAGCGGAGACGCCGGCATGTCGATCGAGGACATGAAGAACCGCAACGCCAAGATGAAGAAGCTGGTCGAGAAGCGCAAGAAGCGCGCGAGAGTGCAAGACGGCGGCTCGGACTCGGACAAGGAGGGCGACGCGGCCGGACTGTTCGGCTCGGACTCGAGCGACGACGAAGACATGGGAGAGGCCAAGCCGAGCGTCTCGAACGGAGCGAGCAAGACGATCGTGGACGAGGACGACGAGCAGGAGGAGGAGAAGACCGAGAGCAAGGAGGCTGCGCCGTCGCGCCAAATGGAGAAGAACGAGCTCTTCGGCTCGTCATCCGACAGCGAGTAAGAGGGAGAGGGAGGGAAGGACTGCCCGACCTGCTGCTCGTGGCCATTAAGACTTGATTAGTGCTCTGCAAATGCATTCTCGCCGGCTTTTGCGGTGGATAATGAATGACTCAGCGAGGAAGAGCTGTTGGGCGAGCATATCCGTCGTGCTGGAAGGTGATCAAGTTGAAGTTTGGTGTTCACCACACCAAATTGACGAAAAGTCGCAAGCATAAATCGACGAGCGCCATGAACAAAAGAGAACCGTGCGCAATCGTGTCGATCTAAGCTCCAATTGTCGAGTTTCTAATTCAAATGAATCCAAACGAATTCGCCGCCTACAAAACCCAGCATGTGCTTCTCCCGCCATATCCGCTTCTAAAGTCATCAGCCGTTGCTTTCCCGCACCCCGAGAAAAACGCGCGAACGCTTTCAATTGGTCAAAAGCAGACTTCTCCCATCCTTTGATTGGCTAATTTCCTCTTTCCGCCACCTTTTCGCACGTCATCCGCCGCCCTCTTTGAGCCACCAACCGATCGAGCCACACGCCAAGCGGAGCTGCTCGCCACTCTTTTCGCGCGCTTCTTATGCTCGTCCTCCCTGCTTTCCCGCGCTTTCTGCCGCCCGTTTGCAGCCGCCGGCAGCCAGCATCCTCCTCGTGTTGGTCGTTGCCTTCCTCCTACCTCCCTTGTCTTCCCTCCCTTCGCTTCCGGAGCCGCTGTCCGCTCTGCTCATTCCTCAACCAGCCCGCGACCGCACACCGCAGCGCCTCGAGCATCCAGGAAGAGCAGCCCAGTCTCCTCCGTCCACTCCTCCCGCAAAGTCGCCATGGTTGCCACGTCCCCGGAGAAGGCCACGGCGACGGTCGCCAAGCTGGCGCTGGACGGCAGCGTCAACAACGCCAACAGCATCGCCAAGCCCGAGCCTGAAGTGCTCGAGATGTCCGAGTACAAGCGCATGGAGCTGAACGGCGAGCTGCAGCCCGAGCCGTTCCTGGTGGAGAACCCGAACCGGTTCGTGCTCTTCCCAATCCAGGAGCACGACGTGTGGGCCATGTACAAGAAGGCCGAGGCGAGCTTCTGGACGGCCGAGGAGCTCGACCTGGTGCACGACACCAAGGACTGGAGCAACATGTCGGACAACGAGCGGCACTTCATCAAGACGGTGCTCGCTTTCTTCGCCGCGAGCGACGGCATCGTGAACGAGAACCTGGCCATGAACTTCAGCAGCGAGGTGCAGATCCCCGAGGCGCGCTGCTTCTACGGGTTCCAGATCGCCATCGAGAACATCCACTCGGAGGTCTACTCGCTGCTCATCGACACGTACATCAAGGACGGCGACGAGAAGACCAAGCTGCTGTGCGCCATCGACACGATCCCTTGCGTGACCAAGAAGGCGTCCTGGGCTCTCAAGTGGTGCGACTCGAAGCGCGCAGCCTACGCCGAGCGCATCTTGGCGTTCGCGGCCGTCGAGGGCATCTTCTTCTCGGGCTCCTTCTGCTCCATCTTCTGGCTCAAGAAGCGCGGGCTCATGCCCGGCCTGTGCTTCTCGAACGAGCTCATCAGCCGCGACGAGGGCCTGCACACGGACTTTGCCTGCCTGCTTTACTCCAAGCTCGTCAACAAGCTGCCAGAGTCGCGCGTGCACGAGATCATCCGCGACGCCGTGGTGATCGAGGAGGAGTTCGTCTGCAGCTCGCTGCCCGTCGAGCTCATCGGCATGAACTCTGCGCTCATGTGCCAGTACATCCAGTTCGTGGCCGACCGGCTGCTGCACTCGCTTGGCGTGTCCAAGATCTACAACGTGACCAACCCGTTCGACTGGATGGACATGATCTCGCTGCAGGGCAAGACCAACTTCTTCGAGAAGCGCGTGGGCGAGTACTCCAAGGCCGGCGTCGGCGTCGCCGCGGAGGACCAGGTCTTCACGCTCGACGCCGACTTCTAGGCGTCCAACCGAGTGACTCTGTCCGAGAGAGAGGGTGCTTCAGTGTGAGTGCGACAGCCTGACCCGAGCAGTGACTGGCGAGGAGGCAGCTCCACCGCCTCCCTCGAAAGAATCGGGCCTATATTATTCTAAATGCACTGTGACGTCCTCAATGGCATGCATCAACCGCTTCCACCGCGTCTTCCCTTGCTTGAGCTCGCTCTAGTCACATAGAAATGCCCAGCGGCTGCGTCACTCCGCGTCTAAGATCCCCCCCATGTCACACTTGATCATCTCCCGACCAGGCGCCAGTCTCTTATTCTCAGACCAAGATGAGCTCCTCGGTCCGTGTATCGCCTGCCGACCGCCAGGAAGCCCGCTCGCTGCTCCTAGAGCTCAGCGCCTTCTCCACGGCTGGCGACGCGCTGGAGCGGCTGTTCGGCGGGCTGGCGGACGCTCCAGCCGCCTCCTTGGAGCGCCACGTCGGCGTCGCGACGCAGCTTCTGTACTGGCAGAACGTACCAGCCGCGTCCGTGGCACTACCCGTCGCGCTGGACGACTATGAAGACGCTGGGGATGACGACAAGCAGGTGGTCGTGACGCGCGGCATGGTGCTCACGGCCATGGGCAAGCCGGCGCTGCTGTTCGCCACGTCCATCTACGACGACTCGCTGGCCGAGCGCGTCTGGAGCGGGCTGCTTGCGCTGCGTCGGCGGCTCGGACCTGCGCTCGACCTGGCGCGCCACGCGCTCGACAACGTCAGCGACGCGCACGGCTTCTCGGCGCTGCACTACGCGCTCGAGGCGCGCATGCACTCGCTGACACTGCGCGTGTACCAAGACCTCGTCCAAGAGCAGCAGACAACCGGAGAGGACGAGGATACCGAGGCTGAAGCTGCTGTTGCGAGGCTGGCGGCGTGTGTTGTGACGCAGGACGTGGCGCTGCCAGCCGGTAAAGCGCAGATCCAGGGCCGCAACGTCAGCAGCGGCGGCGCGTCGCTGCTGCACTTCGCCGCACGTGTCGACGCGCCGGAAGACCTCGTCCGTGCGTTACTGGCCGGTGTGTGTCGGTCTGAGGCAGCGGCGGAGGACTGGGACGGCAACTCGGCCTACCGCGTCGCTCTCCTCCACAACAACCTCACTCTCGCCCAGTTACTCCGCGTACGACCGTGTTCTCTACCCTCTTACCGCTCTCACACCCCATCTAACGCCTTGTATCCTACATCAGGAACACGCTGGAGAGCTCCAAGAAGCTGGTGAGACGTCGACCGAAGCGCTGGTGGAGCTTCGAGCCACCCGAGACGAGCGAGCGCGTGATCGCGTCGTCCGCAGCCTGGACCCAAGCGCCGGCTGCCTCGATCCCCACGTCTTCCCAGCTCTATGGACTCCCGAAGAGTGTGCACTTGTATTGCTCGAGGTCGAACGCGCCGCCAAGTCACGCGGATGGGACGAGCAGCGCCACGCCGCGTACCCGACGACCGACATGCCGAGCCACCGCGTGATCCCTCTCGACTCGTGGGTCAAGTCTTCAGTATCAACCAGACTGTTCCCTCAGATCTCGATGCGCTTCCAGCTGCCGGCGTCTCCAGGAGGGACAGTCGACCGCCAGCTGAGCTTCCGAGAGCTCTTCTTCGTCAAGTATGAGGCTCGAGCAGGTGAACAAGCGGAGCTACCGCTACACCGTGACGGGTCCGTGCTGTCGTTCAACATCTTGCTGAACCGGGAGGACGAGTTCACTGGCGGCGGCACCTTCTTCGAGGACTCGGGCCGGACTATTCACATCACGCAAGGCGACGCGGTGGTGCATAGCGGCAAGGTGAGGCATGCTGGAGCGCCAGTGTTGACTGGGAAGCGCGTCATCCTCGTCGGCTTCCTGGACGTCGTGGACCGCGTCGACTGGCCATGATTGCATAGCCCAGGAGACTAGAACTTGTGGAACGGCAGCCCCTCGATAGGCGTGTCGTCCTCGAGCGCGTACAGTCGCTGGCACCAGAACTTGTCGTCGTACTCGTCGTCATCGATCGACGCCTGGATCGACAGCGTCGCCTTGGCCTGAAGACATAGTGAAATCAAGTGTAAGGGACTCGAAAATCGACGAATCGACTCGGCAGTTGGTTGTTGCTGGTGTCCACGTACCCGCTCGAGCGCGAAGAACAGCAGTCGGTCCTCCCAGATCTTGTCGTACGTGTTCCCGAGCATCTTGAGGTCGATAACGGTTAGAACGTCGTCAAATATAGTTACTAACTGCAGGCAGGTACAATATACGTACGGCGATGAGGAGGTTGAGCAGCATGATGGTGCCGATGACGGCGTAGGCAATGAAGTGCAGGATGGCGACGGGTCCGCCCTCGAAGATGCTGGACCAGTCCCAGCTGCCGATGCTGATCTGCAGCACCGTCGTGAGCGAAGACATGTAGCTGCGGCACCCCTCGACCTACGTATAAGCAGCAACATACAACGTGGTTAGTTAGCCAGTAGTATCACTAGAGCAACTGGCAGGCTGGTAGTAACTCGCCTGGAGGATGAAGAAGGCGAAGCCAAAGCCGAAGAGGAAGACGCAGTACACGAGCACGAAGACCAGGACGTCGGAGAACATCTAACACTCATACAAAAGTGATACAACATCAGTAAAGTATCATCGTACGGGACTGCAAGGTGTGCACACAACTGGTTCCTTACCTTGGCGATCATACGCACGAAGGGGCCGAGTAGTAACGTGCCGCGTGCGAATTGTATCCACCGGATGAAGATCTGCGGCCCGACGACGCTCATGAGCGTGATGCGGAAGTTGTACACTCGCCAGAGCTGCACGTTGTACAGCGACTCTTGGTACACGAGCAGCCGGAAGTCGCTGCCTCCGCCGATCGCTGGCAACAATTTGGTAAGTATGAACTTTGTACTACTTCGAAGTACTACGTATTTTTGGTCGGTAGTACTTCCACTTACCGTCCGGTATGATTGCCTCGGCGACTTCAGTGACGAGGAGAGTCCAGACGCTGAGGATCTGCACGAGGTTGAAGCACGTCCAGCCGTCTCGGAGGTACGTGCGCAGACTCCCGCGGTCCTTGTACGTGTTGTACTGGCATTTCAGTCCAAAATAACGTAAGTCTCGGGTCCCGTAGTGACGTAGAGAGCCCAGCGTACCTCTCGGTACGAGTAGTAGCCGTTGATGACCGAGTATACGAGCTGAGCGATGTCCCGGACGTACTCGTGCCAGCCGACAGAGTCGCCGAAGATGTGGCGGCGATACCCACCGACCGGCATACCAACATACGTATCTCCCACGTACAAATACCTGATAAAGCAGTCGGTAGGTTAGTCCCGTGTCCTACGTAGAGACAAGCAATGGACATGACGTACGTTGCGGTGAAAACAGCGACAAAGTAGACGAAATATACGTGGAAGTCGGACCGGAACGTCTGCCTCGCGAACGAGTTCCACCTGACCAGCCAAGCCACAAGCCCGTTAGTTGACTTGGACGACATAAAGAGACACCTTGCCGCTCTTGTACTTGTGGTCCATCAGCTTGGTCACCCACGGGTGGAACACCAGCTCCTTACACTCGGTCTGTACCACATCAACCACTTAGACCATGACGACTATTCTGGCAAGTGAATGAAGTGCGGCTTACCTTGAGGACTCGGGCGAGTGTGGGGCTGACTCCTCCTCGGAACTCGGCGTGGTCGTACACGTACTCGTACAGGACGCCTTTAGGCTCACACACGATGCTCGGGCGGCTCAGTGAGTGCGCTTCCGTGGCTGCAAAGACGTTCTGAACGCTCAGGACGTTCCGCACCCTTCTCAACAGCTTCCAGACGCGCTTGATGCCCCTCCAGACCGCGTAGACAGCATGCAACGCTCTTCTCCTCCGTCTCCGCTTCTTGCGCTTCTGCTTGACGTGGTCTCCGCGCATCTGCAGTAGCAACGCGGCCTGCTTCTCCCTTGTACTCGTCACCTTGTGGTCCACGACCCACTGCTGGTTGTGTTCCCGCACGCCCTTCTTCATGTTGCACCGGAACACGGGGACGCGGAACGAGTCCATGGCGAGCACGGCCACCGTCGGGTAGTTCTGGACCAGCAAGTGCAGTACCTTGCCCTTCTGGTGCTGCTTCCTGGCCCGCATGACCTCCGCTGGAGCCACGTGCTCGCCTATCAGCAGCACGACCAGCAGTTCAGGCTTGAGCAGTGAACTGCCGGGTGCGACGCGGAAGAAGAGCACGTCGCGCGGGTTCATGCCTCGGAACACCGGCGACGACCACAGCGCTTCGACTCGGAACGCTCCGCCCTCAACATACTGCGTCGAAGTGTTGACTGCAGCTCCAACCTCGGGTTGATGAGCTGGTTGACTTAGCTCTGGGGAGACGGCAGCGTTCCCAGGATGAAAGAGAAGCCGAGCAGCCGCTGACACGCCGAGAAGCGAGTCGAGAACGCGGTGCTTTCCCAGTGTAGCAGCCGCATGTTGAGCTGCTGTTGATCGACTGTGGAGCGACGGCATGAGCTTGCAGACTGCGGAGCCTTCTGGCGAGTCCTCGAACGTCCCGCGCAGTGTGACGCCGTTGACGAGCGTGAGCGGGACGTAGCGGCAGACTCGGACGTCTGCTCGGCGTCGGACCAAGTACTCACAGACTTGCTGATGCTGACTGGAGATGGCAAAGTGTAGGCTGAAGACGGATACGAGCTGTTAGACGGACTTAGAAGGCGGGGACTAAGACGCCCAGGAGCTACGTACGGTGTCTCACCGGCCTTGTTCTGCGCGTTGATCCTGGCGCCGTGGGTCACAAGCAGCTCACATAGCGAGAGGTAGCCAGCTTCGGCCGCATAGTGGAGCGGAGTGTTGCCCGACGCGTCCTTGGAGAGCGCGAGCGGGTGGCCGCAGATGGCCAGCAGGTCCTCGAACGTGATGGCGGCGTCGCGCAGCTTGTCGAGCTCGTCCGACAGGTGCGCGAAGGACACGCCGATGCGTGTGACGAGGTCGCGTAAGTCCGAGTTGGCTTCACTCACAAGCGCCTTGACCTTGCGTAGTTGAAGGACAGTGTCGAGCAGCCGACGGAGGAGCAGGAAGCTGTAGCTCTGGTGCGGAGACTCGATCGGGTGCGACGTCCAGTGCTCCAGCAGCTCGCGCACCAGCTCCGTGTACCCTCGCTGAGCCGCTACATGCACAGCAGTGCATCTAGTCAAGGCCATACACGAGTTAGTCGGGTCAGATCGCCCTCCAAGCTTGGTTCAACTACTCGTGAACGTACTGGTCTAGGCCGTGGGGCTGCAGCAGGTCGAGTCCGTCGCTCTCCCTGCTCTGTAGGATGCGCAGGATCTTGGGCATGTTGGGTCCTGCGAGCCGTAGGATGCCGTCGTCCGACATCACGGGGCCTTGGACCAGTGGTCGGCACTTGCAGCACTCCTCGAAGAGCCTCTTACTCTGAGCCAGTAGGTGCTGCGGCCGCCGCCGAGACCGCAGCATCTGCATGGCGTGGTACTTCTCCATGGCGTGGTTGATCTTGGCGGCGGCCCAGCCTTCGGGTCGTAGCGAGTCGTGCCGAGCGAACTGGCGAGCCACCTTCTTCAGGTAGTCGTTGAGTGACTGCGGGGCTGCGTCTTCGGTTCGTTGGGGACTCGCCTCGCTCTTATGCTCGTGAGGGGGCTGAGGCTTGAGGGAGTGATGACCGAAGTGTTCCCGAGTCCCTGGGATACCGCGGAGGTTGGCGCTTTGCTTGAGCAGAAGCCTCGGCGGCCGCTTGTGTGTGCTCTGGACGATGACGAGCTTGTGCTGCTGCTTCCGCCGCTCTCTTGCTGCCTGTACAGGCGCGTTAGCACAACGCGAGACGCCAGCCGAGCGGCAGTTAAAGGCAGAAGCTCACCTGGTGGTACGCTTTGTACTCGCGCAGCACTTGTTCCCGCGTCTTGGCGCCAGGATCCGCGGGTAGCGAGACCAGCGCCGTGAACTCCGCGTCCGCCCGCGCCATCGCGTCGACGCCTCCCGCGGCCACTAAGCCACCTAGCGAGCAGCCTTAGCGCCTTGCTGGGCGCCTGTAACAAGTCGCCGCTGGCTATTTGCAGCGTTAGAAGAGGCGCCAGGGAAGCGATGATGGATCCATGCGGTTGGTCGGCTTTGATCGCGTCCATTGAGGTCCTGGACGGTTGGAGTTGGTATACATCATTTCGGATACAATGTGTATAATATCCGGTAAACATTCTTGCTTTTTCACAGTGAACAGAAACAATACTGTATAATATTATACATTGTAGAACAAAGGTGTCCAAAGTGGAAATGGACGGCGCCAAGATGGAGACCAAGGTGTCGGCGATGACGACGACGCAGCGCCAGCTACTGGGGCAGAGCGAGACGCCAGACGACGATCATATGGACGGCGCCTTCTTCTCGTTCCCGTACGAGCCGTACGACATCCAGCTGCAGCTGATGCGGCAGCTGTGGCGCACGATCGACCAGCAACATGTCGGCATCTTGGAGAGTCCGACCGGCACCGTACGCGCCTTGCTCTTACGATGAGCCATCTCACGCACTAACCGCCACTATGTACCCACGCAGGGCAAGTCTATCAGCTTGATCTGCGGCGCGCTCTCCTGGCTGGTCAAACACACGGACGAGTACGGACTGTCAATATCTCCAGCCACTTCCTCCAAGGATTCAGTAGCTACAGAGACCGCCACAACAACCTCCAAGGCTCCAGAACCGTCCTGGCTAGCAGACTTTGACCGGAAGCAGGAGGACCGCGAGGTTCAAGCCCAGCAGCTCACAATGCAAGCTGCATTGGTGGAGATCGGACGCATCAGGGAAGCTCCAAGCCCGACGACCAAGAAGCGCAAGATCTCACTCGCCTACGGTCTCCACGAGCGGAAAAGGACCCAACACGGCGGCTCCAAGGCTTCTACTAGTAAGTCTAGTACTCCCGGGACTGACGACGCTGTTGATGGAGAGGAAGAGCACCTGGTGGACGCGTACGACAGCGACAAAGCGGGTCAAACCGGCAGTGACAGCGAGTCGGAGGCTACACCAACGCTCCTACAACCCGGTAGACCTGTTGGTTATGGAGAGGAGGACCCGGTGCGGAGTCTACCGGTGGTCAAGATCATCTACTGCAGCCGCACGCACTCCCAGATCTCGCAGTTCGTCCGCGAGATCACCAAGACGGTCTTCGGGTCGCACATCCGGGTCGTAACCCTCGGGTCCCGTAAGAACCTGTGCGTTAACCCGGCGGTGACCAAGCTGCGGGCCGATATGCGCATAACGGACAAGTGTCTGGACATGTTACAAGGCGCCAAGGGGAAGACGAAGAGCAGCAAGAAGCCCGCCAAGTGTCCGTTCTACGAGAAGGAGCTACTCGGTCACTACAAGGACTACGCACTGGTATACAATGCTGGCCAACTACTGACGGTGGTAGTCGCCCTACTGACTGGCGCTGTGCTGTTGCTACAGGCTCAGGTCCGGGACATTGAAGACCTTCATGAGCTGGGCGAGGAGATGTCCATCTGCGCGTACTATGGCACGAGGGAGAGCGTCCCGCTGGCCCAGGTCGTCGCCATGCCGTACACCATGCTACTGAGCAAGGACACGCGCGAGTCGATGGGCATCGAGCTTGAGGGCAACGTCGTCATCCTGGACGAGGCGCACAACATCGTGGAAGCGATCAACAGCGCGTACAAGGTCGAGATCTCGAACAAGCAGCTTGTGGTGGCGCGCAGGAGCTTGTGGGCGTACTACAAGGGATACGAGAAGCGCTTCAAGGGCAGGAACGCCTTCTACATCAAGCAGCTGCTGTCCATCCTCGAGTGCCTCGCCAAGTTCCTCCGACAACTCGGTAAGGACGCGAGTAAAGCCCAGCGACTAGCCGACAACAACAGTAGCGACTCCGTGGTCCAAGGTGGCGATAGTGGAGCCAAGATGATGCGGATCAACGACTTCCTGTTCGAAGCGCGCATCGACCACTTTAACCTGTTCAAGATCCTGCTGTACCTGAAGGAGAGCGAGCTCGCCAAGAAGCTCATGGGCTTTGTGGACGCGGAGAACGCAGTGCCTGATAGTATGGAGCCACAACCAGGTGCTCAAGGCGACGACGCGTTCGAGAGTCGCCATGTTTCCCCGCTGAGGATCGTCGAGTCGCTGCTCAAGGCGCTCACAAGTGGCGGCAGTGACGGCCGGATCCTCGCTCAGCCTCCTAATGCACGTCTGTATGAGGTTTGTGTGCCTGTAGGATGACCCAATTGACCGCTTACTATGTGAGGAGCAGGTAATGGAGCGGACGGACGCCGGGATCAAGTTCCTGTTGCTCAACTCGGCCGTGCACTTCCAGGAGATCGTCCAGAAGGCTCGCAGTGTCGTCCTTGCCGGCGGAACCATGCAACCGGTGCGTCTATAGCGATGCTATGGCTTCTCTAACAGTTCTAACACCTCTCTGACCGTGATTTCAGGTCTCTCAAGTGGTCAATCAGCTCTTCTCGTTCTTACCAAGCGACCAGATCGACTTCTTCTCCTGTGGCCACGTGATTCCTCCCGAGAACCTCGTCGGTCTGAGTCTATCGGTCGGTCCGTCACACAAGAGCTTGGAGTTCACATACGCTCGCCGCAACGACCTGGAAGCCGTGGACGAGCTCGGCCGCATCGTCTTGAACCTGTCACGGGTCGTTCCAGGCGGTGTCGTCGTCTTCTTCCCGTCCTACCGGTTCGAGGACAGCACTGTGCGGCGCTGGCAATCTACTGGAGTGTTCAACCAGATCCAGGACAAGAAGGCGATCTTCAGAGAGCCCAAGCAGTCGGACGAGCTCGCCAAGGTGCTGGCTGACTATTCAGCCATGTGTTCGGGTTCCAAGACCGGCGCGGTGCTGCTAAGTGTCGTGGGAGGCAAGATGTCGGAGGGGATCAACTTCAGTGACGAGCTGGCCAGGTGCGTCGTCATGGTCGGCATGCCGTACCCGAATGCGAGGGACCCGGAGCTCGTGGAGAAGATGGCGTTCCTGGACAAGCGGCAGCCTGGAGCCGGCCGCCAGTTCTATGAGAGTCTCTGCATGAAGGCGGTCAACCAGTCCATCGGTAAGTGGCCTTGTCGGGCTCTGGTTATGTGTAGTTGACTGACGGACAGGTTGTTTAGGGCGAGCGATCCGCCACCAGAAGGACTACGCGTCGATCTTACTGGTAGACCACCGGTACTCGAGTCCGTTGGTACGCCGCAAGCTGCCCGAGTGGATCCAGCGACGTATGCAGCCAGGGACCGACTCGTTCGGCCACGCATACTCGGAGCTAGTCAAGTTCTACAAGAGCAAGACGGCCGCCAACTCCACGTAGTCGCCTCTCAATCAGCCCATAGCTTGGCGTACTCGGCCTCGACGACCTGTTTGGCGATGCCGAGCACTCTTCCAGCCAAGGCTTCGTCCTCGAAGTTCCACTCGAGACTTAGCTCCCAGTCTTCCGACACGGAGATGCCGACCGACCGCAGCTTGAGCCATCGATCGAGCTTCTCGATGCTCACGTCCGTGATCCAGGCTTCGATTCCAGCTTGTAGAGCACGCAGCAAGTCTTCAACGTTCGCCTGTGGCTGCTGCTCCGGTTCGTCCTCCGTCTCGGACTCGACCGCAGCCGATAGTAAGAACGAGAGAGCGGACGACGGAGCACGCGCCGCCTTCTTCTTGACGCGAGTCGACGGCCCAGGCTCCTTCTTCCACGAGTATGTGAAGTTGAGTGAGTGCTTCTTCTTCTTGAGGCGACGTGCGGCGTTCCCGGTCGACACAAGCATCAGTTTGCGCTTTCCCTCGGCGATGAGCACGCCCTGGACGCTCCCAGGGTTGTTGAACATGGCCTTGTGGATGCGCACGGGGATGTCGAGCTCCCCCTCGACCGGCGTCTCTCCAGTCATGGCGATCTCCTTGACGACCAGTCCATCAGCGTCCGGGTTTGTCTTCAACTGAGTATGGATGCTGGACTTGAGGAACGCGAAGTCGCCAGTGGCCGAGTGGTCGAGTAGAACTTGGCGAGGAGCGACTTGAGCCACTAACCGGACGATACTCTTGGCGTCCACTTCATCTCCAGATGGGAAGTAGTGCACGCCACACGCGACGCTCACCCCCAGCCGCTTGTTGGCTTCTTTACGCTCTGGATCGGCGTACAGAGAGTAGTTGAGCTGGCCGGGAGTGCAGCCTTCGGACAGCACGATCAGGTTCTGCGGGTCGCTCGCGACGGCCTTGGCGGCTCGGAACGAGTCGTGCTTGGCGATGCTCGCGGGTCCAGTGAAGAGCACGAAGGGGCCCGGTTGCTGCAGCTTGGCCCAGTCGAACGGCCGCAGCGGAGTGACTGCTCCTCCAGCCTCTGCTTGTTGCTGACGGCGACGGATCGTCTGGTCGAACGCCTCGCTGCATGTCCGACGAGTGAGTGGCAGGAGACGGGAGGGGAACTCCATGGCCTGGTCCGCTACGTAGATGGGGCAGTTGGTTGAGTCCGCGCCGGTCTGCTGGTCCCAGCGCGTGAGCAGGATGGCGGCCAGGTCGTGGAAGAAGCCGAGCCTGTGCACCGGGATGACGACCTTGCCGCCGGCCTGTACACACTCTAGCACAGCGCGCAGCAGCTCGCGCTCCATGGCGCTCTGCGTCTCCGAGACGCTGACAGCGAAGGCGCTGCGCGTGATCATGGCCGTGGGCTGCAAGCGCGGGATCTGCGCTGGGAGTAGTACGCGGCCGCCTGTGAGGTTGAAGGCTGGAGCGTACAGCACCGTCAAGGCGCCGAGCTCGATGAGGAACGCGCAGCCGCCAGCCACGTGACCAGCGTGGAAGGCCGTCACCTTGAGGCTCTCGCTAATACTCACGCGGGAGCGTAGACCGACGGCGCGAGCGCGAGCGAAGCACGCGGGGATGTCGTGCGGCTGAAACGGCGCGCTCTTGTCTACAGTCGTCTTGCCCGCTGCTGGCGTCCTATCGCAGCGATACAGTGTGCGCGTTAGAGACTGATCAACTGGCGGAAGGCGGTGGAGAGAGCATACCAGTACTCGGTGAGGACGTGCGGAGCGATGGCGCGCGTCGCGTGGGTCATGATCACGGGAGGGAGGGAGGGAGCGCCTGCTCTCTCGGTCAGGAACGGCAGCATGCCGCACGACTGTGGGCGGTAGTCTGGCACAAGCACAGCGGCAAGAGACGCGCCACCACCACGAGCTAGCGTGTCCTTGAGCTCGCGCGCGTAGCGGCGCACGAACGGCGACGAGAGGCCCGCGAGCGTTGGGTCATCGCCGCCCTCGGCGCCATCGTCACTGCCGTCGCTCGGCGCCTGCCGCGCTGACCCGTCGCCGCCGTCGGGCGCCACGCCTGCGCCTAGCGAGTCGCGCGCCTCGCCGCAGCTGAGAAGAAGCGCGACGCCCGACAACTCGTCGCGCAGCAGCAGTGCCGCGCCGTAGCCTAGACGCTCGACGATCAGGCTCATGGGCGGCGGTTTAGTGACGGCGATATATTAGTGACGTTGGGGAGCTAAATTGTTAGCGTTACCTAAAAATTCGGTATGGAACCGATTGGATGTACTGTTTATGCATATGACACTAGCGTTTGGTGAGAGAACACGTGTGCATCCAGTAAATTTTGTTGATCTGCATTGTCTTGATTGCTGTATGGTGTGGCGTGCTAGGGGTGCAGTTGGCATCCACTGTTCGTCTTTTGATCCGCGACCACTTCAATGCGCAGCTGCGCATGACGTTCCACGATCAAAATGAGGTGACTTGCCGCATATATTCAAGTCATTCTACAATTTGTTCTACCGTGTTATTTCACTATTCGAATATTCCAACCGTGTTTTGCTCCCGCCAAATGGGTGAATCCAGCTAAAAGAACCATCATCTCGCCGCTGAATATTGGGCTGATGTCAAAATGGCGACCCATACATAGGTACGCCTTTCACCAGCATGTTGGTGTCGTCGGCAAGTCCGGAAAAGCCGACGAGCAGCAAGCCGCGACGAGCACGAGCGTCCAGGCGCAGCGACAAGCGGGAGGCGGCGCGCGCCTCGCAGTACGTGGAGCTCGAGGTGAGCTCGGACGAGGAGCGGCGCGACCGCGACAAGCGCATGGCCATGCTCGCCGCAGCTTTCGGGTCCAGTAGCGACCGCGGAGCAGGAGCAGAAGGACCGCCGTCCTCATCAGGAGGCCGAGGGGCCGGCGCTACAGCCACAGCGGTGGCCTATCACCGGCGTAGCTCGTGTCCGTACCCTAGCGACGCGCCGGACGGGTCCCGCTCGTCGTCCTCGGACGCGTCGACGGGCTCGAAGGGGATGACGTCGGCCTCTACGGCGCCTGTGAGGCCCGTGACGTTAACGGCGGCGCTTGTGCCGAGGGACAAGGCGTTCCGGCTCGTGCGCCGGGGGTCCGACCCGCTCGTGAACGACGAGTTCTACGCGACGCAGATGCAGGTCGGCAACTTTGTCAAGATGGGCTGGCTCACCAAGCAAGGCCACGCCTGGTACGTTCTGTCCTGGTCTGGTTCCCTTCCTACTGAGAGCAAGAGCAAGTGGCTGACGCTGTGGTGTGGTGGTTGTGCGCGAGGCAGGAAGACGTGGAAGACGCGGTTCTTCGTGCTCTTCTCGGACGGCACGCTGGCGTACTACAAGAGCAAGGGGCGGCGGAAGATCCAGGGCTGCATCCAGCTGAACGACGGCGTCGTGGCCGTGCAGCACGTGGACGTGCGCAAGGCCGGCAAGGCGTACGTCTTCCAGGTCGAGAAGGGCTTCTACAAGCTCATCTGCTACTGCTGCAGCCAGTTCGAGGCCGAGCTCTGGGTCTCTGCGCTTCGAGGTGTCCGGAGATCCGAGCCGCCGAGCCTAGAGATCGACCTGACCCCTCAAGAAGAAAAGGCGGGCGCCAACGCCGTCTCGAGACACCTGAACAAGATCTTCATTGCCGACAAGCACATCGCGGACCGCGTCGCCGAGTTCAAGTCGAGCGAGTTCGACCACTCGTTCGCGTCCATCCAGAACTTCATCGTCGAGCTCGACGACATCGTCATCGACCGCTACCACCTCGAGTTCTATCAAGACGAGGCCATCGAGCTGCTGCCGGGCAACGATCTCGTGCGACTCATCCGCCGCAACGTCGAGGACCGCATCTTCCTGCCGCTATACTCGGCCGCGTACGCCAGTCTCGAGACGTACTACCTGCGCGTGGCTCGCGGCCGGACGCTCAAGAACCTCAAGGTCTTCCGGTCCAAGCCGCAAGAGTACTTTGGCGTCCCCACCGACTTGGCCCGCGTCTACGACTGGGTGGACATCGTCATGCTGGTCAACACGCTCGAGTGCGTCTCGCTACCGACGCACAAGCTCGAGATCATCGTCGCGGCGGGTAAACTCATCGCCGAGACAATCGCGAGGAGCAACGGCAAGTTCTTCGAGCTCGCGGACGAGACGCTCGCCGCCATCTTCCGCTTCGTGCTGTCGAGATCAGCGCTGGAGGACCTGCCCATCCTCCGCGCGTTGCTCAAGACCTGCTACGTCTACCATCCAGCGTGCCAGAACAACAACACGGAGGTCGAGGCGTTCCTGGACGCGATCAAGTGGATCGAAGGGTTCGAAATCGGTGGAGGAGGAGAGGATCCTGACCGTCTGGACCCGTGGACGCTCGCGGCTTCTCGTGTGGCTGTCACGATCTCCACCAACGACGTTGGCATCCAGCTGACGACGGACGGCAATGGACGCGGCGCAATCGTCTACAGCATCCGCAAGCAGTCGCAGGCGGCGCTGAGCGCGTCCATCGTCCCCGGACTGGCGCTGATCGCTATCAACCACGAGTCGGTCGTGCTCATGCCGTTCACGGACGTCGTGCGCAAGCTCCGCACGGCGCCACTGCCAAAGCGGCTGACGTTCATGACCGAGTTCTACTACTACCAGCTGCTGTCGTTGGACGCCGAGATGTTCCCGTACCTGGCGTGCCTTGCTGCTAGCCGTGGAGACAGCGACTCGCTCGCGTGGATGCGCGGCTGGTGCCATGTGGACCTGAACCAGATCTGTTCGTGGGAGAAGGCGCGCGGGAAGCAGATCTTCGGGTTCGAGCCACCGTCCGGGAAGGGCACGCCGTTGCACGCTGCAGCTCATCACGGCCAAAGCGTCATGGTCAAGCACCTGCTGGCCATGGGAGCGGACCCGAACATCTGCAACCGGAAGCTCAAGCGTCCGCTGCATGTGGTCAAGCAGTCGCTCGATATGGCCATGATCATCCAGCTGCTGGTCGACAGCGGCGCCGACATTGACGCGCCACAGCAAAAGGGCTTGACGCCGCTCATGTCCATGTGTACTCGCGGCTCTCTCGAAGGAACAGCGACTCTCCTAGCGCTTGGAGCCGACATCCACCGCGTGGCATGGTCGAACGGCTTCTCACCTCTCGAGTTCGCAGTCGACGGCGGCTTCGTCGACATCGTCGAGCTCTGTTTGTCCAAGGGAGCGGACCCGAACGGCGCCACACTGGACGGCGAGACGAATCTCCATCTGGCTGCATCAGCCGGCCACGCGGAGATGCTCATGTGCCTGCTGCAAGCTGGAGCGGACCCGAACGCTCGCAACCGGTTCGGCCAGACACCAATGGGTGTGTTGCTCACTGCGGTGCCACAGCTTCACCGTGAGTCCGTCGCATTCTGCGTCGATGTGCTAGCGAGCAGTGGCTGTCGACTGGATACCCGCGACGTCTTTGGACGCCAAACGAGCCACGACATGATGATCTTGGGGAACGAAGACGTGGCCACGGCAGTGTCGGAGCTGACGCATGAAGCCTCCATCGACGTGTTCGGGTGCTACCCAGACGACTACCGACAGCCAGCGCTGAACGAGAGCGACCTGCGCGTCATTGCTGGAGCCAAAGCCGCCGACTTCTGGCGCATTGGAGGCGCAAAACCGACCACTAACGCTAGCCCGCGGTCGGTCGAAGACGTCATTGACTCGGTCGTCGGGACGGGCACGCTGGATCTCGCCGACTTGATGGCCTTCGTGCTCTTCTTGGACTCGTTTTCGAGCATGAACGAGGTGCTCGAGTGCGTCAATAACCACGTCAAGCGTCGCCAGAACGGTGCGTTCGGCCTGAATGGTGAGTAACTGAGCTCTAACAACCCGCTAACGTCTCCGTACTGTGTGGTCTGGACAGGGTACGGCTTGATCCGGCTGTACGTGCTGCTCTTGATGAACAAGCAGAGCAGCTCGGACAAGACGCGCGACCAAGAGGACCGCTTCTTGTCGGCCATCGCGCAAGTACTTGCCGTCGATATGGACGACCTCGCTGCCATGGTGCGCGAGTATGAGGCGCTCTACCGGCGCTGCTTCCGTCTCTTCGGCTCGAGCCGCTTGTTGATCGACTACGCCACGCTTCCGGCCAAGATGGAGGAGCTCTACAGCGCCAGCAACGCGTGCAGGTTCGACCCAGCGCTGCAGTTCTCGCGCCAGTTCCACCAGTACGACTCTCGCTATGGTCATTATGAGCCTGATCTCGAGACAAACTGACGTTTATATGGCGATTTGTATGTGCAGACACGTCCACGCGGAGGAATGGGCCGAGCACTGCACGCTCGTGACGCACGCGCTCTTCTGCTCCATCCCAGGTGAGTCTTCTTCACCGTGGACATCCACTCCCCCTGGCATTTTATCTGATTTGTTTGTATGCCAAACACAGTGCGGGACTTCACGCTGGTCGGTTCCAAGCAGACGCACTCGGCCCAATTCATCGCCGCCAAGCGCTGGTTCCAGCACGTACGCTGCTCTCGTCACTTGATCTCACTATGGTCTCGTTCTCCAGCTCACATGTCTGTGCTCTGCAGCTGTCTGCGTATGTAGTGAACGCCGTGCTGTCCCAAGACTCGGCTCAAGACCGCGCCGAAGTCATCGCCTTCTTCCTTTCGGTACGAACAACTTACTACCTGCGTTCGTGTCCTCTCGGGTCTCTAATTGACCTGTTCACGGCGCCTACAGGCGGCCGAGCACTTCAGCGTGCTGCACAACTACGACTCGCTGGCCGCCATCCTGTACGCGCTGCAGTCCACCGCAGTGCAGCGTCTCCGCCGGACGATCGAATGCGTACGAGCGTCGCTACACACTCAAGGCCTTGGCAGTATGAACAACTCACGGACGTGCTTGTTCCTCCTCCTGCTACAGATGTCGGTCGAGTCCAAGAAGCTCATGAACCGCATGCAGATCCTCTCAGACAAGGGCTGCCGCGAGATGAACCGCTTGATGCGCAAGGCTCCCAACCCGAGCATGCCTTACATCGGGCTCTACCTCCAGGTACGTCCTCTCTCTCTCTCTCTTATCGTCATGCGTACTGCGAACGTAACTGACCAATGCCGTGCAGAACTTTGTGGGTCTGAACGAGCTGCCGATCTTCGACAGCGTCGGCGCAGTCAACACCAGTCGACTGCACAAGATGGGCGAGCTGCTGGTGGAGATCTCGCACCGCCAAGCTGCGCCGTACGCGCTCCACCGCGACGAAAGCATCGACGTACGCTTCCCTTTACCTTTCTGCTGCTCGCAAGCGACCAGTTTACTGACCATTTACACAATGTACACTGTCAACAGACACTGCTGCACGTGTCGCTGCCGTTTGAGTCGGAGGAGAGCCGCTACCTTCGATCCCTCGAACTTGAGCCACGAGAAGCCGGCGCTATCCCGCTGAGCGACCGCGGGTCGTACGTGGCCGTGCAGGACCTGGACATTGAGAGCGAGGTGCGCGAGTCGATCGGCGGAGAGGGCACCTTTGGTCTGCGCCAGTGGTTCCGCAAGCACAAGCTGGTGCAGCGCAACCGGTCGCGCTCCACTGTCCTGGCGCAGTTCGAGTGGGTCTAGGCGCTTCGCCAGTGCATCACTAGGGAGCCGGCCGCTTTTATTTATCAATACGTCTCCATGTCTCGTGAAGCCATTGGTCAGAGTGCTTGGCTTGGCTTGGCTGGGTAGTCTACAGACGCGAGACGTCGAGCACGCCGCGCTTGAAGCGGCCCTTGGTCGCCTGCACGCCGTAGTCCACCTTCTTGCGCATCTTTTCGGTCGACTTAAGCCCGCCGCTGGTTTTCCGGCGCTTGCCAGTCACCACATCCGCCTGCTTGTTCTGCTCCATGCCATTCACACGGTCAGTTGCTCCTAAAGTTAACGATTGAGACCAGTTCTAGAGCACATCGCACCTCTTCGCGATCGCGCGCCTCGCGCTTGGCCGCCGCCTTCTTGAGCCCCACGAGCATGTTGTACGGCATGCGGCGGCTGGCGGTCGCCTTGCCGCCCAGCGCCTCGATGCGCTGCGCTTCGTGCGCCTTCTTGTCCTTGCCCGTGAGCCCGGCGCTCGCGAACTCCTTGACGGACGCCAGCGTCTCGTCGAACTCCTGCCGGATCTCCTCCTTGAGCGACAGCGCGGCCGGCGCCTTGCTCTCGTCGCCCGCTTTGGTCTGCAATCCGCGTGTTAGTCCCGCGTCCAGTCATTGACAATCAAGAGTCAGGGTTAGAGAGCGGGTCGACTTGCTTACCTTGCGCGCTGACGGGTTGCGCTGCTTCCACGTCTCCTGTGGACACTCGAACACCTGCACGGCCTTCTTCTTGCCCGTGGAGACCGGGAACTGGAACGCCATGTGGCTCGCGGGGTTGCTAGAGCTCGGTGGAAGGCGCGGAAGGCGGCGGTCGGAGAGGACTTGTGCGTCACTTGCAGAGTTGATCCAGCGAGCTCGTCCAGTCAAAATGCGAATCAGAAGGTACTCAACCAGTTATAGGCAAACCTCTTCGAGCACATATCGGATTCCGAACCTTATAATCGCTAAAATAAAGTGCACAATATTACAAAAGTGACCAGTTTAGGGCAAATGAGCTCGTCGACATGGCTGCACTTTGCCTCACACGAGCACTTGCACCTGGAACAGTCCGCTGGCCGTGGGCGACCGCCGACTGCCCTCGTCCTCGTGGCTCCGAGTCTCACTGCCTCCTGTGCGTCGCTGCATCTGCTGCTCGCGCTCTTCCTCGTCCAAGTCGCGCAATTCGTCCACTGTAAAGTCCGAAATGGACGCCCAGGACCCGTCGTCGGTGAAGTGGAGCCGCTCCAGGATGGCGGTGGCCCGAGTCAGTCCCGCGTCGAAACTCGCCTCGTCCTCATCGTCTGCCAAGCCGTCGACCAGCTCCTCCTCCCTCTGGTTCACATCCACCTCGTCGTGCTCGTACTTGTGCTCCTCCAGGTCGTCCGACGGCGGACTCCGGCGCTGATACCGGCGCGGACGCTGCCTTGAGGGAGCAGGCGCCTCGTACTCCTGGTCAAGATCGTAGAACCCTCTGCTCTTAATGACGCGGCTGTCGCGCAGCGGACTGCGCGGGTCCGCGCGGTGTCCTCGAGGAGACGTCGTCGCGGCGATCAGCGGTGCTGCCGGCTCCAGCGGCACGAACACGCTCTCACCGACGAGCGACTGGTCCAGCGCCGGTGTCTCCTGCTCCGCCGCCTCGTCGACCCACGCCACCTGCGATCGCTGGTACGGTGTCACGCTGTGGCGGCGCTGGTAGACTGGCGAGTCGGCAACCAAGGGAGTCTGCCGAGGAGCCCGAGGAGCCGAGAACTCGGCCATGGACATCGGGCTCGGGCGGCGGCGAGGTGTAGCAGGCTGTCCTGCTCCTGGTACGTTGATCGCCTCCAGAGACCGCTGGGCTTGGTCGCCGCGAGAGTACTCGCCAAGTCGTGGCGGCGTCGGGGCTCGTCTCGCAGGAGTTTGCGGAGCGTCCGCCATCTGCAGAGCCATGTCCATCTGCTGCTGGTGGTGCTGGTGCTGCTGCTGGGCAAGCGCATGTGCCTCTCGCTGCTGGCGCTCCATCTGCTGCTCGGCCAGCCGCCGCTGCGCGTCCACGAGGCTCGCCATCTTCTCGTTCTCGAGCTCCAGCAGCGCGCGTTGGATGCGCAGCTCCTCCCTCTCGCGTCGCACCTCTTCCCGCTCGCGCCGCAACTCCTCTCGCTCGCGACGGATCTCGCTCAGCAGTCCGCGATATTGCTCGATGATCTCCTGGCGCGATTGCCACTGGTACTCGTCCGCCGATGACCCAGCGTCGCCGTCCGCTCCGCTCCGGGCGTAGTTCCCGCTGTCGTTATGGCCCGCAAAGCTGCTCTTCATGTGCAGCCGTGATGGTGCGGCGGGCGGCAACATCGACGCGGACGCTCCACCGGTATGAACACCGGCGTGAGCGTTCCCGGTAGCGATCGCCTGCGGCTCCGTCTGCTCGCCGTCATTGATCTGGAACCTCCTGCGCGCTGACGTTCTCGCCGCCAGGTCTCCATCCGCTCCTCCACCATACTCGTACTGCTGCGGAGATGGAGACGGGGAAGAAGGCGCGTACCCGAGCTTACGCTGCGCTCGTAGCTGCCCCTCACGCAGAAAGCGCATCTCTTCGTCGGCGTCCGCGCGCTCGCCATGGCGACGCTGCTCCTCCTGCGCCGCGCGCAGCCGCGCGTTCTCGCGCACTTGCTCGTCCAGCACGCGGCGCCACTCGAGCTGCTGCGCTCGCTCTCTTAGGCGCTCGCTGGCCGACTCGTCCGTCACGCGGAAGCGCGTGAAAGGGGACGCCGCGGCCGCCGGCTCGCTCGTTTCGGCGCCACGTGGCTGCTGCTGTTGCGGCTGTGGGGACTGCCACTGCCTGTACTCTTGGCCCGCGCCGTCCCACACGCCGTCCTCCACGTGCCCGCCCTCGGCGAGCCACTTGGCCGGCGAGCGGTCGCCTGGCCGCAGCCTTCGCTCCAGCTCCTCCTGCTCCTGCTGCTCCTGCGCCTGCGCCGCGCGGCGGGCCGCGATCTGCCGGTCCAGCTCGCGCGCGTACTCCTCCTGCTTGCGCTGCAGCGCTCGGAAGTCGGCGGCCGCGTCGCCGTCGCCCTCGGTCGGCCACAGCATCCCGCTTGCCGCTTGCTTGCTGTCGGGTGCTGGAAAGGGAAAAGTGCTGATAATGGCGAGTGGGAAAGGCAACGGCATACTTTATTCAAGACGAAAGAGGGGGCGTGACGGAATTTGCCAAAGTGCGACGAAATATTCAAATTGAATAAATTTGAATAAAGCGAGGGAAGCGCTGTGATTCGCGAAAATACAGTGATGAACGTGTCTGATTGGCAAAATACACAATTTAGAATTGAGAGTGTCAAAAATGTTTCTTTTTTCGCTAAAATGCCTGGCAGGAGGGCAAGTTGCCTTGAAGATGGCGCACGACGCCGATCTCCATGGCCTGCGAAGCGAGCCACCCACCGCTAGGGGAACTCGGTCGCGGCGAATAAATACGCGTCCGTGTACTCGCGGCGCAGGTCGGCGACGAGCTTGTCGACCTGCAGCTCGCTGCGCTGGCACTCGGACCGTAACAGCTGGAAGCGCAGCGCCAAGTCGTCGCGGAGCCGGCACAGCTTCCGCCGCTCGCGCTCCACGCCGGTCTTCCTGCTCCGCCTCCGCCGCTTCCTCTTCCGCTGCTGCTTGCCCTGCTCGTGTCCGTCTTCGACGCTTGCAGCGACCTCCTTGTCGTCTCTGTCGGCTCTGAGGCGCTTCCTCCGCTCTCCTTGCGCGCTGCAGCTCGACGAGTAGCTGCTTTCGCCGCTCGAGCTGCTCTCACTGCCGCTGCTGCAGTCGTCCGACTGCCGCGCACGGCGGCGGCCGTCCATCAACCGCTCGATGCTCTTGCGCTCGCGCTTCTTGACCTCGCAGCAGTCCACCGTGGCCGCCAGCGCCAATGACTCGCGCTCGAGCTCCGCGAGCCGCGCGATGCCGTGCGCACGCTCCGCCTCCTGCCGCACCATGTGCGCGTGCTTCTCCTCCGCTTCGACACTTAGCAGGTGCAGCTCCTTGTCGGTGGCTACTTGTGTCAGCGGACGCCGTCGCTTCCTCGTGCTCGCTGATGGCGCGACTTTGTCAGTGGGAGTGGCGGCCGCCATCGCGCTCACGTCCGGCAAGCAACTCCCATCCGTCCGCCGCGTGTTGGCCACGTCCGCTTCCGCATCAGACTGCTCCTCAGGCACTTCGACAACCGCGTTTGCTGCAGCGAGCGTAGCGCTGGCGCCCGCGTCGCCCGCTTCTCGGGTCGCTTCCAACTCCCCATGGGTATCAACTACCGCGTTGGCTGCAGCAAGCGTAGCGCTGGCATTCGCGGCGTTCGCGTCCGCGTCAGCATCAGCACCTGACCCCTCCACACACACGTCGACAACCGCGTTTGCTACAGCGACGGTCGTGCTTGGACTCGCATCGGCTGCTTGAAGACTCGCTTCCAGCTCCATGGGCTCGCTGCTTTCGTCCTCCGCGTCGTCCTCACTCGCGCTCTGGTCCAGAGAAGACGCGTCGCCATTCAAATCGTCGCCATCTCGCGCGCCTGGACACTCCGCTGTTTTCCCCGCCATCAAAGGCTCTGCGACGTCCTCACACACGCACTTGTCCAGGTCAACCCCTTCACCATTCGCCTCGACGCCATTCACCTTGGCAACTCCCCGCCCGCTAGGATACGTCGCTGTCTCTCTAGCCTCTTCAGGCTGCGCGTCACCGCCGTCCGCGTGCGTTGGCTCCACCTCCGCGCCTCCCGCCTCATGTGACGCTGTCGGAGAGTCGGCGTTCCCCGCGTCCGATGCCTCTACTGGCGACTTGCACCGCCCGCCCGGCGCGCCGGGGCCCACGCCCTGGCTCTCCGTCTCGCGCACGACCTGCTCCGTCGTGTCGGCCGCCATGGGTCGCCGGCTGCCGTCGCCTGTCGCCAGGGAAGAAGCCGTCCTCGACGCTCGACGCTCGACGCTCGCCCTCCTCCGTTGGTTCGCGATCTGGAGTGTCAAGGCCAATGTTGGCGCGAGCGACAAACGGATTCACTTGAAGTGAGTATGCCAAATATTTCCAGAACCAGGTACCATCATTTGAAAAATTGCGACGCATGAGGGTATCAATGACACCCTCCAAGCAATATGTGCTGGACCGGGCCACAATGGACGCCTTCTCGCTGCTCCTGCTGGCCGTGAACTACTGTAAAGCGGACACTCTAACTTCCTACAGCTCGCGAGTAGGCACCGCCTGGTTACCCGGCAGTGGCGAGATCATGGGCGAGAAGAGCGGCCGCGACTTGTGCAGCAGCGCGAACGAGTGCGCTCCGCCCGCCGACACTTGACGAACAGGGATCGCCCCGAGGTTCACGAGCGTCGGGACCGTCGCCGTCTTGTTGTCCTTGTTGCCGAGGCGGCCGTGGCTACAACAGCAAACATAGAAAGCAGCTCAAGATACTGTCAGTGAGCAATACAAACTGGAAGAGAGCAGCAGATAATGCAGCGACGTACTCGGCGCGTCCAGCAGCGTACGCATGACCGTCGCTGGTGAGGAAGAGCGTATGCGACCCACCGCACGCGGCCTGCACGACCGTCTTGCCTTTGAGAGCCTCCACCTGGACGCAGAAGCCAAAGCGTTAGCCATCAAAGGCGCCTAGACCAAGTTGACCCCATGGTGATCCAAGGCACTTTACAAGGTGAGGGTGCGTCCGACTCTTGGTGTTGCCCAGGCCCAGACGGCCGTACTCGCCGCGACCGAAGCCGTAGCAGGCGCCCGACTTGGTCACCACCATCGTGTGCCACCCGCCACACGACACGCGTCTAGCGAAGCAGTTCACAAAGCCCAAGTCAGTCAGACGACAGCATGGAGTGTGAGGCATGTAGGCAACTCACAGGGCGGGTGTCTTCTCGAACTGCGGGATGCGCGTGGGCGTCTGCAGGTCGGACGAGTGCCCGATGCCCAGCATGCCGTAGTCCTCCTTGCCCCACATGTAGACGCTGCCCTTCTCCGTCACGGCGGCCGAGTGGAAGGCGCCGCACGTGACCTGCACGACCTTTTCGCCGCCAAAGCCGTCCACAAGATGCGGCTGGCTCACGCCCAGCAGTCCCTCGTCGTCCGACTCCTGCAGCCACTTCTCGCCGATGCCAAGCTGGCCGCTGTCGCATCGGCCCCACATGTACACGCGGCCTTGATCGCTCAACGCCGCCGTGTGCGATCCGCCTGTTGAGGACGGAAGCAGTACGGTCGGAGTGAGTTGAGCCGCATGGCGTCATGAATAGCCGATAGTGTGATCAAGACGACGCACCGCAGCTGATCTTGACGATCTTTTCGCCGCTGCCCTCAGGGACAACGGGGCACTTGGCCGGCAGCGACTGGTACAGCGCCGTGTACTCCTTGGGCAGTCCCAGCTGGCTCCAGTGCGCCTCGCCCCACATGTACACCGATCCTGCCCAACGGAAGTCCACCCTGTGTTAGCACACATACAGAAGGCGACGCTAACTAGACGGGTGACAGGTCTGCATGGACGCACCGTCGCGCGTGACGGCGGCCGAGTGGCAGCCGCCGCACGAAATGTAGTCGACGACCAGTCCGCTGTCCGCGAAGAACTCGACGCGCTTGGGCACGCCCGAGCTCTTGAGGTCTCCGTGGCCCAGCTGGCCCATCTGCAGCCACCCACGCGCGTTTTGTCAGGCGTTAGCACGCCTTTCACTCAGTTCTGTGGTCGTCACGATAGACAGCATGACGCACCGATCCCCAGCCGAAGGAGTAGACCTCGCCGGCCGTCGTGAGCACCATCGTGTGCCGCGAGCCGCACGAGACAGCCGACACGTCCAGCTCGTGCAGCACGCCGATCTGCGCCGGCATGTTGCTGGCCGTGACGGCGTCGATGGCGATCGACTGGCGCCGGCGCTCGCCCGTGCCCAGCTGCCCGTCGTCGTTGCAGCCGAACGCCATGGCGGAGCCCAGCGCCGTGGGAAGAGCAGCGGGCAGCGCGGCAGGTACGAGCGGCAGCGATGGCGACGGCGGCGAGCGCTCAGCAGCTGCTTCGAGGGTCATGCTGGTGGTTGAGCAGGAGGTCGGTGGCTAGCGTAGAGGCAGCAGGAGGTGGTGGCGGCGGCGCTGCTTGGGGCACGACGCGGTGAATGCGAATGTGGTGGTGAATGCCTGGAGATCGCGTTGAACCAATAGTTTGATCAAGTGCTTTGTGATCAAACAGTAACCGGTATAGGATTGATATATCAAAGGGTGTTACTTCGCACCAAAGTAAACTACAAAAACACTTGACTCAAGTATGTGTTTGACAACTTGAGGTTTACAGTACTGAGGGCACGGAACTTGCCGTTATGTACCCATTCGAATGGCTACATGTTCTCTCGGCTTTCCAAGTCGCTGTGTGTCAGCAGTTCGCTCGTGCCAGGCGCGTACTGTTGCGCCTTGAGAATGTGCAAGCGTGGTCCCCTCACACGCTGGTGCTTGGCCTCTAACTGCTGCTTCAGCCGCGCGAACCGCTGCGCGTTCGGGTGCGCGCCTGCCTTCTCTCGGTCTTCAATGCTCGGTCTGCTACTGATGTCCTGGCCGTTGCTTCGGCCCAGAGAATACTGCAGGTTGGCAAAGCTCTCAGGGGACAGCACTGACGCATCAATGCTGTCGACATGTCGGAGCGAAGCGTCGACTGCTTGGTTGCTCAACCCCGGACGAGCGCCGCGGTGCCTGGCCATCATCCGCTCCGAGCTGTCCGCTCTGACCTGCGCGCGGTACTTGTTCATGAGCTTGTCGCGGAACGCCCGAGCGCGCGCCTTGCCCTGCTTGGCCGCCACCTCCTCCTTGTACGCCTGACGCTGCTGGGGGTACTTGTTCGTGACGCGGAGCGCTCGACACCGCTTGCGGTCCGTGTGCGCGCGGAACAAGCGCTGGATCTTGATGGCCGGCGACTGCCGGATGCTGTTCCACCATCCCTGCTGCCGCTTGAACTCTCTGAACACGAGCCGGCTCGTGATGCCTCGCCACCGCGCCTGGATGCGGCTCACGAGCTCGTACTCTCGCCTCAACATGCGCCGCGCGATCTCCATCACGTTCTTCTCGACTTGGATGAGCGACGGCTTGCCGCCTGCGCGTCGCACGAACTCGCGGTAGTTCCAGTAGAAGATGTGCAGCTCCGCAGGGTTCGAGTACCAGAAGACCGGCGGCCGATCCGGGTGTGCCGTCGAGCTGACAGCGTGCGCCAAGATGCTGGGCGCCAGGCTCGTGACGATGACCAGGCAGCGCTCAATGAGTGACCGGCGACGCGCTTGGACTCCGCGAACGCGGCTCTGGATGCGAGTCGCGGCGCGGTTGATCTTGCGTAAGTGCCTCTCTCGCTCGATGAGTCTCCGGCGGAAGGCGAGGCGTCCGAGGAAGCCGCGCGCGATGCGCTGGAGCAGCGCCGTAGCCGGCACGCGGCGGCGCTCGAACTCGCGGATGGCGCGCTTCTTGTCCTCGATCTGCTCCTGGAAGCTCACGACGCCCGCGCGCAGGTACCGCGAGCTGCCGCAGCCAGGACACGTCGGTATCTGCTCGTACTCGGTGATGGGCTTCTTGGCGGCCGCTGCTGCGTCCTTGGGGCGGACGCGGAGTACGTTGACGAAGACGATGCTGTTGCAGCGCGAACACGTGAGGTACGGCGTCATGCAGTCCGACAGCGAGCCAAAGTCGGTCGTAAGGCTCTCGATCGAGTCTCTCTCTGTCGTGGACATTGTGACAGTGACAGGGGTGATCCCATCAGGAGGAGTTTGAGGCGTGGAAGCGAGTGGTGACGACTTGGAAGGGCAGGGGGAGGAGGAACTGTGGCTGTCTTGAGGTGTATGTGGATGGCCGGGCATTGAATCGACCAACAGACTCCGAGCTCAAGCTCGACGCTTCTTCTTGCCCGCAGCTCGAGCGTTTATTTTCGCCAACCGTCACCGATAACAAGAGGCAGCAGTGGGCAACGAGCTCGTCCGTTCACGTGTCGCCCAACCAGCGCATTGAGCTATCCAGCTAGCCAAGGTATCCTTCTCGCGGTCGGCTTGCGACTGGCACAGCCGAGGAAGAAGCCGTTGTCGCGGTCAGCCCGTCTCCAGCCAACTGCCCTGCGTCCGTGATGACGATCGGCTTGCTCGGTCGACCACTGCGTGAGCCCAACGGCTCCAGCGCAATGAGATGCGGCAGGTCCTCGAGCAGCACCTGTCCAAAGACGACGTGCTTGCCGTCGCACCAGCTGAGCTCTCGGAAGGCGACGAAGAACTGCGACTTGTTGCTGTCGCCCTGGTGTGCCATGCTCACGGACCCGAGCTGATGCCGGAAGAGGAAGCTCTCGTCGTCGAACACGCCGCCGACCGCCGCTGCGCCACCCGCGCCGTTGCCATGCGTCAGGTCTCCGCCTTGCATCATGAACCCCGGGATGACACGGTGGAAGCGCGTGCCCTTGAGCCACAAGGCCTTGACGCGGCCGCTGCCCTTGCGCTCGCCAGTGCAGAGCATGCGGAAGTTGTCGCTCGCGATCGGCAGCTCGTCGTGGAACAGCTCAATGTGTAGCCGGCGGGATGGACCGCCGCCGCCGATGCTCACGTCCAAGTACACGAGCGGCGGGCCGGTGATTGAGCCTGACGGGAACTCGTCCCGGGTCTTGACCAACGCGTTCACCGCCATGACTCCTTGGTAGTGATGCTATTCTTGACTGTTGATGATAAGTGAGGTGAGAGCGTTGAAGCAACTGCATCAAGCCAACGGACGGAGCACTAGAGCGTTCAACATGCAAGTGGTCACCATGCAGTCATGTATACTACCGCCGCCATCGGCTCCTCTTACCCGCAGAGTCAGTCTTCCTCTGCGATGTCCTCCTCCATCTCGTCGTCGTCGTCGTCGTCTCGGCCGGCGCTGGGCTTTCCCCTCGCGCTCTTCATCGCTGGCGGCTCGGGTCGGCCCTTGGCCTCTCGAGACGACGGCCGACTTCCACTCGCTGGACGGTCATCTTCACTCCCGTCACCTCCAGTATCCTTGTGCTCGCTCCGCGTGGACGCAGTCCCCGCCGCCCCGGACTTGGTCTGGATCTCCTGCAGCATCCGCGCGTTCACGTAGGACTTGGCGACCAATCCTCGGCGTCGCATCTCCTCCAGTACTTCGACACAGCGACGCACGTCCCCGGCGTCATAGTGCGCTTCCACTAACATGGCGAGCGCGTCGCCCACGCGGATCGCTTCATCGACGCCTGGTTCGTCCAGGAGCTTCATGACCGCCTCACCCGCTTCGCTGGGGCTCTCGCGCATCTGCTGGCGGCAGTCCATGAACCTCTCAATGACCGCAATGCGCGCCTCGAAGCCCTTGACCAGTCGCTCCTTGACCTCCGGCTTCGCCTTGGCCAGTACCTTGATGGCTTCTCGTAGCGCGCCGACGGCCTTGTCGTAGTCGCGGTACTCCTCGATCTCGGCCTGCGCGCAGCTGCCGTAGAAGCCCGCGAGCTGCTCGTACGCGCGCGCCTTGGTGTAGAAGCCCACAATGTGCTTGAGCACCTCGCCGTCCTTGCGCCAGTCGAGGTTCTGCAGGTAGTTGGCCGCGAGCACGAAGATGTCGTTGTTGCGAGACACGTTGGCGAAGAAGATGACCTTCTCCGTGTCCCCCGACTTGAGCAGGCACTTCATGGCCTTGAGCTTGTCTCCAGCCTGCGTGTACTTCTTGGTCGCTAAGTGGTACGCTCCCTGTTGCTTGCAGCACTTGGCGAGCTTGAGCAGTAAGTCGGTCCGGCGCTTGATCTGGATCTTGTCGCCCGCCTTGTCCTCCTTTGGCGGCGTCATCTTCTCCGCCATCTCCTCCGTCACCTTGACGTCGTGCTGCATACAAACGTCGAGTGCTTCGCTCACGCGACTACCCACTAGCAGCAGGTGCACCGCCTTGGCGTAGTGTCCGTTCTCGATGAAGAAGTCGGCGCACTTCTTGAGGATCGCGGGCGACGTGTTGCTCGCCCCGAGCTCGTCCGTCAGGTGGTGCAGCTCGTCGAACAGCTGCGCCTGGAAGCACAGGTCCAGCGCCTTCGCCACGTGTCCGCCCTTGTGGTACAGCTGCACAGCCTTCTCCATCTCGCGCCGCTCCTCAAAATACGCGGCACACTCGATCATGTCGCTCGGCTTGCTCATGAGCGCAAAGCTCATCAAGTCCGTGTCGAGCTGGTGCTCCTTGGCCAGCCGGATCGCATGGTTGTAGCAGCCTCCGCACGCGAAGAAGTGGATGGCGCTCGGCACGTCCTCGAGCGCCTCGAACTGCCGAGCCAGGTGGTACGCCGCGGCTCGACTCCCGCTCGCCTTGACCACCTTGGCGGCCGCGTGCAGGTCCTTCTTGAAGCACAGCACGCGCACGATCGACAGGTGGTCCTTGGCCTTCTCGTAGCTCTCGATCGCCAGGTCAAAGTGCCCGAGACTCTCCTCGTACTGGGCCCACCACGTCGTGAGCTCGCGGTCGTTGGCCGTCGCCACGTACTTCTGCAGCAAGTCGAGCCTGCCGAGCTTGAACAGCATGCGCGGGATGTCCTTCTGGTGCGTCCCGGCGTCTTCGTACGCCTCCATGGCCGCCTTGACGTCGCCGACCTCCTCGTAGTACTCTCCGAGCGAGTGATACGTCGTCTTGAGGTGGATGCGGTCCCGCTTGGCGGCTTCATCGACCGCTTTCTGCCAGAACCCGCTCGCCTGGTACAGTCGGTTGAGCAGGTCGTAGCGGCCGCACTCGCGGTACAGTCGCGCTGCGTCATCGCGTAGACCCAGCTGGATAGCGACCATGGCGATCGGGACCTCAGGCTCAGGTTGTAGCTTGGCTTCTTGGACGGCCGCGGCGCCTCGAGCGTGGCCCATGTTGCCTAGACAGACCTCGGCCACGTCCAGCCGCTTGGTCTTGACGCACATCTTGGCCATGTTCTCCCACACGGACGGGTTTTCGATCAGCTTGACGGATCGGTAGGCTTCGTCCATGCTGCCGATCGTCATGTAGTAGCAGAAGTCGATGAGCGCCTGCCGAGCCGCGTCGTTCACCTTGTCGAGGCCGATGAAGTCGCGCATGATCTTGGTCCGCAAGTACGACACGACATCGTTGGCGGTAGTAGCAGGCGTCTTCGCTGTTGTAGATCCCTTCGAGCCACCGACATGAACGACCGTCGTCGTCTCCTCCTTGTTCGTCTTCTCGACGTGAGCGACGAAGTACACGCGCGGCACTTGGATGCCGAGCAGCGCCTGGTACTTCGTGTCGAGCTCGAAGCTGTCCTGCATCATCAAGCCGTGGTCGTTCGACGCGAAGAAGATGGTCACCTCCTTGTCCGAAGCTCCACTGGTTCGCTGACTGCCAGCGGTGGTCGCTCCACCCCCGGTCTCCTCTGACCCAAGCTCTCGGCGGTTGCTCGACTCGCGGTTCCCATTGTCGGAGCCAGTCTTGACCGTCTCACAAGCTAGAAGCCGCGGCTCAGCCGGGTCGAAGAAGACTGAAGTCGGATAGCTGGACCGGCCAAAGTCGTACTGCTGGTAGATGTTCAGGTCGGCTTGGAACAGGAACAGCTTGCTCTGCGGCACGCGGATCTTGAGCGCTCCCTCGACCTTGTCGGCGAGAACACAGACGCGTGTGCCGTCCGCGTTGGCGCTGATAGATCGGATGATGGCATCCTTGGTCTCGTCACCGAAGGCCTCGGAGAAGTTCCCCATGCTCCCCATGGCCTTGGGGTCGCGTCTAGACAAGTCGAAGACGCGTAGGAGTCGCTGGTCGGTCGCCACCGCGAGGAACTTGCCTTGGAGCGAGAGCAGGTACGGCTTTCCCTCTGCCTCGGTGAACGAGATGCTGTTCTTGACCACTCCTTGCACGTTGCAGATCTCGACGTGGTTCCCGTTGGTCCGGTACAGGAAGTCGCCGCGCAGGACCATGGAGCTGGACGAGCACTTGAACTGGCTGATCCGCTTCGGCTCGCCGTCCTTGAGCTCGTACACCTCAGCCTTGGCGCCTCCCCAGACCACGAGCCCCGCACCATCGTGCGAGACGCCCTTGATCCGGATGTCGGGCTTTAGAGACGCCTGCGTGACCGTTCCGTCGCGGTACCTCTCGATCGACAGGTCCGACGGGTGCGTCTGGATCACGGCCACGTCTCCGCATAGCGAGCGCTGCGTGTTGCCTTCATGTAGGATCACGACACCTTCAGTCGTGTTGGCGTAGAGTGTCGGGGAGATGGAGTTCCAGCCGACGCGGATGATGCTCTGAGCGATCAAAGCGGAGAACAGGAAGTCCCAGCGGTACGACGGCGGCGCGTTCGGCTTGGACGCGTCATTAATAGACGTCGAGCGCCAGAAGAAGACCATTCCTTGCGCTGTTCCAGCCGCGAGGATGCGTCGTCGAGGGGAGAAGTCGATCGCGCTGACGTTGCAGCCGGACGCGCCGGTCTTGGGCAGGCTCAGCACGCTGTTCTCCTCTCGCTGGAGGTCCCAGAAGCGCACCAACGGCTCACCGGACGCGATGGCCAGCATCCCGGGCCCAGTCCACTTGGTTTCATGCAGACATCCGTCACTGGCGACGCTGAGCTTGACCTTGAAGCAGGCCTTGACCGTTCCGTCCGTCGCGCCGACCTGGAAGACGATGAGCTGCAGGCCGCGCGTGATGACGATCAGCTGGTTCTTCTCCTCGTAGAACATCATGGCGTCAATCGCGTGATTGAGCACTTGCACGTCCGTGATGTGCCCCAGGTCGTCCGCGTAGTGCACCGACCCGATCTCGCCGCCGAAAAAGAACTGCGGACACGCGAGCTGCACGAACGCGTCACTGCAGTAGCCAATAACAAGTGCATAACACCACAGTCAGTGTGTGAACTCCACGTCCATGGCCACCACGTCAAGCAGTCAGTCTCACCTCTTGCTGGCCTTGTCCTTTGGCACCGGCCGCGTCGCGAAGACGCAGTGCGTGATGCTTCCTTGGCGAGTGTACTGAGCACTGAGCACCAGCTGGGACCGGTGGTCGACCTTCCACACGGCGAGCACGCCATTCTCGTCGGCCGAGAGCAGCCGGTTGCCTGCCGGAGCCCAGCGAAGCAGACCGACTCGCGCCGCGTGCGGCGAGTTGACTTCTCGCGGCGCCTTCTCCTTGAATACCCAGAGCGAGACCATCCCTGCGGTTGGCTCACAGATAGAGCAGGTGTTAGGCTGGAGTGCTGTTGTTTGCATGGAGTGAGCAGAGCTGGCGAGACGCACCGTCGCTCCATCCGATGGCGAGTGCGCCGCCTCGAGGCTGCCACACCATGGACACGACGTCCGCTGGCCGCGTGTACGCCTCGCATCCCTGCAGCTTCTCTCCCTGCCCAGCTTACAGCGTGAGGTCCGAGTACAGAGGCGAGCTAGTGAGCTTGGGATGCAGAAAGGCAGGTACCTCGTCGCTGAAGAAGTGGACCTCGCGGTTCTCGAGTGCGACTGCCAGCACGGCGTCCTGCTCGCCCCATGCGGAGCAGACCTGCCGCAGCCCGGACGGCGCCTTGACGCTGTAGTCGTAGAACAGCGCGCACATGCTGGTGGCTTGATCGCTGCAGCTCTCCTTCCCCTTCCGCTGCTTTCAGGAAAGATGCGGCCACCTAAAGCGAGCGACCGCCGCAGCCAGTCGCCGCGACCTTTCACGGGATGCCCAGATCATCCAGCGGGTAACTCCAAGCTGGCGGCACTCTAGGGCATCGCCTCATACAGGCATGTGGTGCACTGGAAGCCAGCGTGGCGAGTGCTGGTGCTGCATCCGCGGGCATGGTCTCCTCGGCCTCCTCGCCCATACCCATCAACCTCACACTTCAACTCTTGATCGCAGAGTGATGATCAATCCCATGATAGTGACTTCCGAGGCAATTCACTTGGCAATGGTGATTCATAAAAGTGACATAATTGGTGTGGCCCACGCGACGTCTGCTGCTCGTTGGCTTTGGCTGGTTGACTGGTGGAAAGCGTTGGAGCCCAAGACGTCAAGAGCCGCGAGTTGTGCATCAACCGAGTCTGTAGCGAGCAGCACGCGCAGGTAGAAGCCGAGTAGGAGCAGCGGAGCAGCAGGAGCAGCCGGCAACCATGGCGGTCGCGGCCAAGAAGGAGTTCAAGGCTGGCGGCAAGAAGGAGTTCAAGGCCGGCGGCAAGAAGGAGTTCAAGGCCGGCGGCAAAAAGGAGTTTGCGGGCGGCAAGAAGGAGTTCAAGGGCGGCAAGAAGGACTTTGCGGGCAAGAAGCGTCCGGCGCCGACCGACCAGGACGGCAACAAGTCGTTCATGGACCAGAAGCTGGCCAAGAAGCAGCGCAAGATGCAGCGGCCGCACTACGACATGGTGACGCGCGCCAAGCAGATCTGGAACATCATCCGCGAGCGCGACGTGGACAAGCAGAAGCGCGCGACGCTCGTGGACGAGCTCTACGGGCTCGTCAAGGGCAAGATCTTCGACGTGGCGGCCAAGCACGACGCGTCGCGCGTGATCCAGTCGCTCATGCAGTTCGGCAAGCCGGAGCACCGGTCGCAGGTCGTGGCCGAGCTCAAGGAGCACCTGGTGGAGCTCGCCAAGATGCAGTACGGCTGCTTCCTCGTGCAGAAGCTGCTCAAGTACGGCAGCAAGCAGGACCGCGTCGTGATCGTCAAGCAGCTCACGGGCCACGTCGTGTCGGTCGGCACGCACAACATCGCCGCCAACGTGCTCGAGTACGCGCAGGAGCACCTGCAGCCGTCGCAGCTCTCGGGACTCAAGCTCGAGTTCTACGGCAAGGAGTTCGCGTACTTCAAGGCCGAGAACAAGAAGAACCTGGCCGACATCCTGGCCGCCAACCCGCAGAAGAAGGCCGACGTGCTCAAGAACCTGAGCAGCATCCTCAACCGCATGGTCGACAAGCAGCTCCTCGGTCTCGCCTTCGTACAGGCGCTGCTCTGGGAGTATATGTCGCACGCGGACCACGACGACGTCATGGCCATGATCGCCAACGTGCGTGACGCGTCGCTGGCGCTGCTGGCCACGCGCAACGGCGCGCGCGTCGTCAACAAGTGCATCGCTTTGGGCAACCCGAAGGACCGCAAGCGCGTCATCAAGTGCCTCAAGGACAAGGTGCTGGACGCCGTCAACCACCCGAGCGGGTACATTGTCATCCAGCGCATCCTGGACGTCGTGGACGACACGGTGCTCGTGCAGAAGTCCATCCTGGCCGAGATGAACGACGAGCTGCTCGCCATCTCGATGCATCCGAACGGCCGCAAGGTGCTGCTGCAGCTCCTCAGCCCGCTCAACAAGGCGTACCTGTCCGCTGACGACCTCGAGCTGCTGGCGCCGCCCATGGTGCCGTCCGCGGACGACGCGTCCGTGCTCGTGGTCAACTACAAGAAGGACCCGGATGCGCGTCGCGAGGAGCTGCTCAAGGGCCTGCTGCCCAAGCTCGAAGACGTTTGCCGCGACAATGCGGCGGCCATGCTGCGGTCGAAGGAGGCCCGCGACGTGCTGGTCGAGGTGCTCAAGCGCAGCAGCAGCCCCGAGCTCCAGAGCGCCGTGGTGGACGCCGTGCTCGCCGAGCCCGAGGGAGAGGGCCAGGAGCCGCTGTACGCGGACGCGAACGGCCACTTCGCGCTCCGCCGCATCATCAAGGAGACGTCGAGCGCCACGCCGCTGCTCGAGGCCGCGAGCGACCGCCTGGGCGACTGGGCCATGTCCAACCGCGGCTCGTTCGTCGTGCTGGCGTTCATCGAGTCCGAGCACAGCGCTGCTACGGCCAAGACGGCCGTCCCGAGCGCGCTCAAGGGCGTCAAGAAGCAGCTGCAGCAGCTCGCCGACGCGCAGAAGGGCACCAAACTGCTGCTCGAGAAGCTCTGAGCGCCACGTGCCATTCGAGCGAGCGATCCCCCTCGGACGAAGTTATATAGACGTACTTGCTTGCCACGTTGCATGGGGTCAGTCGTCGTCGTCTTGGCTGTCGGATGAAGTATCGTCCTGGTCGCTGGAGCTCTCGCTCGCGTCGTCCGTGTCGCTCTCGTCGACTGGAAGCACCGGGTTGCCGTCCTTCCAGCTGCGGATCAGCTCCAAGACCTTGAGCTGGTTGTGGAAAGCGGCCACTTGCATCGGAGTCTCCCCGAACTGTTGGCATCCCGCAGTGTAAGTGGTCATGCATACGGGCACGGTCACCGCAGCAGGTAACGTACCGCGTTGGGTTTGTCCACCAGAGAGGAGTCACTCCGTTGGAGGATGGCGAGCAATAGATTGGCGTTGCCGTGCATCGCAGCGTAGTGAGCCACCGTCATCCCTTGCGCCTTCCACACGTCGCAGCATGAGCATTAGTCGAGCACGAAGCCTCCCCTGTGCATGGCGGATACACACTCACATCTTGTAGGGACAGCGTAGCGCCAGCATTGATGAAGACCATTCCATGCTGGTGCAGACGCGGACCAGCCTCCATACACAGCATCAACGCCGTCTGGCCAAACACCTGCAAGTCAAGACGCCAGTCAGTCTTCCTGCCTCGCTCAAGCCTTCACATCGCAGTTCAAGTCGACGTCACTTACGTTGCGCGCATCAATGTCAGCTCCGAGCTCGATGAGCGTCTCCGCTGCGCCTCGGTTCTCGCCGACGACGGTCAGCATGAGCGGCGTGGTGCCCCAGCGGTCCTTGACGTCGACGCTGGCGCCGTACTTGGCGAGCAGCCGCACGATGTCGAGGCTGCCGACGCGACTCGCCCAGTGCAGCGCCGTCCAGCCGTCCCTCTTCGCATTGACACATCCGTGAGTCTCCATGCATTCGACAAGTCCTTGGACGTAGTAGCGAGCAGCTTACGTCCTTCATGCTGAGACTGGCTCCCTTCTTGAGCAGCACGTGGCAGATGCTCGTCCGGTTGAGCGTGCAGGCCCAGTGCAGCGCGTTGCGTCCGTCCGAGCCGAGCGCGTTGATGTCCATCTTGTTGGCGATCGCCGACAGAATCGCGTCGACGTTGTCTGTGGCGGAGTATGACCACCACCAACAGGAGTGAGTGTGTTGTTAGCCTACAAGGGACAGCAGTGAAGCGTACCTGTCTTGGCTGCGAGCGTGAAGCCGTCGGTGATCCGGTTCGCCCTCTTTGCCTCCTGTAGTCATTCACACCCTTGTCAGGCCATCAAATCCGGTAGCAGCAGCTAGAGTTGGCAGTGTGGCGTACGCTGTAAGAGTGTGCGAGGCGCCAGAGGCAGAAGGAGGCAGCGGCGAAGGGGATCGCCGCTATCGCCGTCTTGTGGGCCACGCCGGGTGTGATGCATGTGAAGGTGGTGATCTGCATGCTGGCGCGGCAGGTCGCGTCGTACTCGCTGACCATGCGCTGCCACTCGACGACGGCGGGCAGGAGCGCCAGGAGCGAGCACAGAGAGCAGACGACGGGCGTGGCCAGCGTCGTCTCCTTGCCCTCGCCGTCCCAGGTCGGCGTCTTGATGCCGAGCGCGGCCATGACGCTGTGGACGAGGCTCGTTAAGGCCGTCGTCACCGCGATAACCACCAGAGCACGAGTGGCCTCAGCTTTCCCTTGACACCACGGATCGCTGTCCGCGATGGTCGGCAAAGCACTGTATTGGTTGAGAGCGTCGTCAGTCGGGCGTGATGGACAGACACCTCGTTGCCTTGGAGCGCGCCGCACCAGTATTTGCGGTACAGCGTGAACGGCTGCTCGGCTCCCGACACGGCCGCGCTGTCGACCGAGAGCCCGGCATTGAGGAGCTTGTACTGCACGCCCGTTCCCTGTGGGTATGAGTCTTTGCGTCACGCTCCGCCCTTGGCTTGCAATACGTCGAGAGCGCCAGCCAGCCAGCCAGCCAGCCAGCCAGCCAGCCAGTCATCGAACGCACCGTTAGTAGCCACAGACCAATGTCGACCGAGTTGACGGCGTCGTGTGCCCAGCGCGTGCCAGCGCACGCCGCGAGCAGCAGGAAGACGCACGTGGCGCTGGCGAGATTCCCTTGGCCGAGGGGTCACCACGAGGCGTCAGGTTAACGGTCGAAAGCATGGGGAGGCGTCGACAGAGACGAGAGGGAAGCAATGGGACCAGCGTGGCGCCTTACCGAGCAAGAAGGGCACGCGCATCTTGGGGGCGGATGTCGACGATTGGAGGTGGCGCTTCATATCGAATCTTGGCTCGAGACGACGGACTTCAACACGCAACCAACATTCTGGAAAAGTGAAGCGTTGCCGGTACCGTCGACGAAAGAAATAAACGGCCGGGTTCCGAATCTGGGCGGAAAATGGGTGGGTGTGGTGGTTTCTTTGGAGATTCGATGCCCATAGTGGCGCCAAGTGTGCCGAAGCTTCTACTCATTTAGAGAGGTTTCTCATCGATTGTGGGAGGCTTGTGGCGTTCTTTTGCTGGAACACGCGACAAGCCAGTCTTCGATTTGCGTGTCTGCGATTGGCCAAAAGTTTCACCCGTTGAATCGGCAGAGATTCAAGGCATCCACAAACTATACATGATGGATGTGATTCAGCAGCGTCGAATCTCCGGCGCAAAAATGGCGTGCCCGGGATTTGCGCTCCAGCCCATACTGAATCTTCATAGTTTTTCTTTTTCCTCGTTGTCGAATCTCGTGCCAGTCACCAAGAAACCACGAGCCCACACGACACCTTCAGACCACGAGCGTCGAGATTCGATCCGTAGCACCGCGGAATCCGCCGCCACCGCCCGCTTCTTCTCCCCACACGAGCGAGCCGGTCCTCATTTCGCCTTTTGCGTGCTCTCAACCGCGACCTGCTTCCTTCTCTCGACCACAATGAACGTGCTCGACATGCTGAGCCCTGTGGCTGACGAGAACTCCGCGTGTCCGCCGTCGCCGGCCATGTCGACTGCCAGCTGCGCGTCGTCCACCGCGTCATCCACGGCGTCGTCCACGGCGTCTTCCTCGACCTCGGAGGAGGCCAAGCGCGGCTGGGTGGCGCCGTTCCTGCTGCACCTGCACCAGATGCTGCGCCGCGAGAACCCGCGCGTGATCCGGTGGGCCGACGACGGCACGGCGTTCGAGATCCTGGACAAGGAGGCGCTGACGCACCAGATCCTGCCGCGCTACTTCAAGAACAAGAACTTCGCGAGCTTCCAGCGCCAGCTCAACTACTTTGGCTTCCGCAAGTGGAGCAAGGCGCGCGCCGCCTTCCCCACCTACAGCCGCGAGCACTTTACGCGGGACAACTACGACGACATGGCGCTCGTCAAGCGCCAGAGCAAGAAGTCGCGCAAACGCAAGGCGTCGACGGCCAGCGACGAGCAGGAGCTTAGCAACAAGCGCCCCGCCTCGCAAACCTACTGGGTCTCCTCGGACAAGTGCAAGCCGATCCTTCCCCGCCCGGACGAGGCCGTCTCGACATCTCCCCCGGCGGTGGTCTCTTCTTCCGTGGAGGTGTCCCCGATGCCGTCCATGCGGCTCCCGGTCCGCGGCATTCGCGCTCCGTCGGCGCCACTCCCGTCACTCTCGGCCACGTCGCCGAGCCAGAAGGTGGCGAGCTCGTTCAAGCTGCCGTCTATCCACGAGCTGCCGTCGCTGTCGAGCAGCTTCTCGGCGCTCGGCGCCATCCGTCCTCGTCTCATGGCCTAAGCGTGCATGTGCTGTAGCCCTCTCCAGTTTATTTATTATATATAAGCCCACGCAATGGAATCGCCCGCTTCCCACTTCACATGTCGACAAGTTGATTCTCACGATGTCGTCCTTGTTAGTTGCGGCGATGCATGCCATTCAAAGGCTGCACAGCCGTGGAGCGACGCATTCACGAGCGCTTGCTTGACCACAGGTCGCCCACGAGATGGCGCACTGCTACATTGGCTCGCAGGACAGATCGCGAGGTTTTTTGGGGATTCTGACCACATATTGTAGACCGCAACGTGACGATCTCGGGACAGGATATCAACGCAAAGTGACTGAAAGCGTGGCGATCGAAGATGGCGACGCGCGGCCTGCTTGTGTGGCTTATGGCGCTGGCGCTGACGCTGAGCTGGGGCGTGGCGCCTACTGACGCGTTCATCGTGACGCTGGACGCCAAGCAGGAGGACTGCTACGTGGAGTACGTGCGGCAGAAGCGCACGGCCTTCATGCGCGTGGGCGTGCTGTCGTCGGCGGACAAGTACGACGTGCGTTTGCGCGCGTTCGGGCCGTTCAAGGAGGCGCCCGTGGCCGGCGACATGCGCAAGAACTTCTTCGACCAGATGATCACGACGGAGCGCGACGAGTCGAACCAGAACCTGCAGCACAACGGCTTCAATTTCAAGTCGGAGCACCGCGGCGGATGGTACAAGTTCTGCGTCGACAACTTCCACTCGTCCAAGAACGGCAAGGTCGTCGAGTTCTACACGTCCTTCGACATGACGGACGAGAGCGACTTTGCCAACGAGGACATGCTCGAGGCCGCGACGCGCCAAGGTGCCGGGTCCTTACAGCAGCAGAGTGCATCACACTTCTAACCTGTGGCTGTGAACCGCAGAGCACATTGAGGGCGTCGAAGCCTCGCTGGACCGCCTCAAGACGCTGCTGGATCTGATCCGGAACGAGCAGGACTACTACCGCGCGCGCGAGCACCGCCACCGACAGAGTACGTCGTCTAAGAGTCGTTGCAAGCTTCCTGGTTTCCTGGCGACCGCCTAGCTAATAACTGGACGCGTTGTGTGACTCCCTGCCTGCAGCGATCGACAGCAACAACGCGCGGATCATGTGGTACACGACGATGGAGATCGCGACGCTCGGCGTGCTGTACGGCTTCCAGGCCTTCATCCTGCACAAGTGGTTCAGCGACCGCGGCTTCCTCGCCAAGCGGCAGTGGGTGTAGGTAGAGAGAGCCCTTCGCGCCGCTCCTCATCACCTGCACAGCGAGAGTGTAGAGCTGTGTCCGATATGGATCTCGAGGGAAACGACCGGGTAATGCACATGTGGATTCCGCTGTGTTATCCGGCGATCACTCCATTTGGCTCGAGAACAGCTCGAGATCTCGCAGCATCCGCTCGCATTGAGCTTGGAGTGCGGCGTCGGATGAAGCGACGCCGACGCGGAAGGGCGGGGACAGCGCCGCGTCCGGTCGGACAAACATGTAGAACGCGGTGTCGCTGTGTGACGTTGTGACCCGGTAGCAACCTTGCTCGGTCGTCATCATGGCGTCTAGCGGACTCAATCGCAGCGCGTGTCGAAGCGCTTCCAGCGTCACATCCGTCGACTCAACCGCCTCTAGCTGGCCCAGATCCACTGCGTCCCGACCCACCGGCTCAAACACGCAGCTCTCGAAGAAGAAGACGTGGAACGGCACGCTCTTGGCCAGAGGCTCCTGCGTCCCTGGGCTCTGCAGGGACAGCCGGATCGTCCCGGCCAAGCTCGCCCAGCGATCTCCGCGCTTGTCGACGGACACAAGCAGCTCGCGCTCGTCGCCAGGGGCAAGTGCCTCGATCTGAGTCGAGAACAGGCCGGTGTCTTGTCCATCCAGGCGCACGGCCACGTCCAATGCAGCGACGTGGATCTGCGAAGCGTTGGCGAGTTGCAGACGCAGCGCCGACTCGGGAGCCGAGAACGCGCACGTGGCCTGCAGGTTCTGCAGTAGCGCCGCCTCCATCACGTCGTTCATCATCTGCATCATCTGCGCGCTCTGCTCCAGGCTCTGTCCCACGCGGTCGAACACGGTCGCGAACGACTGCTGCATGCCGCCAGCGAAGGCGTTCAGCTGGGCCGCCATCTCGTCCATCTTGGCGTGAAGGTGTCCAGAAAGCGGTTAAAACAGGAGTTGAAATAACTGATACGTGGTTCGGGATACGAACATGGAATGCGTCCGCGTGTCGCGCGAAGGTCGCGCCAATCGCTTCTGTTGTCAGCCACCACATCCCAACCCGCCGTTTCGTATGCTGTTCGCAAGGTTTCTGACCTTTTGTCCCGCCCAGCCGACGGAAAGGTCGTCTCGCATGCTGTTCGGCAGGATTCTCTGCCTCTGCTCCTCTCGAAAGGGCAGGCCACGCACCCCAGCGAGATCCCAACTCACTCATACATTTCGTGAGAGAGCAAGAGAAGCAACCAGCAGCAACCCAGAAGAAGCAGCAAGAAGCATGGACAACAGCGGATCCTGGAGGCGCAGCAAGCCGCAGACCACCGGCGCGGCGGCGGCACCGCACCCGGTCAAGCGCGTGGGCGGCGCGAGCGAGAACGGCGAGCCGCAGGAGCCCAAGAAGCGCGTGCGCCGCGGCGGCCGCCGGAAGCAGACGGGGACCGGCAACGGCAACAGCAACGGCAACGGCGCGGCTGCTGAGGTCAGCAAGCCTGCGACGGAGGACTGGGAGGTCGTGGACGTCAACGAGGTCGCCGCGGAGGTGGATGCGACCCCTCGCCCGGCGCCGTCGACCTTGGACCACCTGTCGGACGTGCTGTTCTCGTCGCTCGACATCTCGGACAAGACGAAGCGCGCGATCGTGGAGGACCTCAAGTACGAGCGCCTCACGCACGTGCAGAACGAGACGTTCGAGCACATTCTGAACCGCAAGGACGTGCTGGCCAAGGCCAAGACGGGCAACGGCAAGACGATCGCGTTCCTGCTGCCGGTGATCGAGA
>JAADXY010000032.1:0-72810 GCA_023338065.1 Phytopythium montanum
TACCGTGTACCACAGCTTTCGACAACGTACCCCAGCCCTTCCCGATCTTGCCAGTCAAAATGACGGCGGCACCACCACCACCAGCATCCGTACCGGCGGCCGCCATGTCGGCGACGACGCTGGGCGCTGTAGACCTCGCGCTCTGTGGCGGTTACCTGCTCTCTGTCCTTCTAGTCGGGCTCTTCTTCACCGCCAAGGAGCGACGCGCGCGCGAGGCCCAGCGCCTGCAGCGTGTGCTCGACAAGTCGAGCAGGTCGGCCGCCAGTCACGGAGACGCCGTCTTGGAAGAGTACTACCTGGGCGGCCGGCGCATCCCATGGTGGGCGCTCGCGGTGGCCGACGTGAGCTCGTATATCGACATCTCGGGCACCATGATCAACACGGCGCTAGTGTACGCTCTGGGCGTGCAGGGCATGTTCATCGAGGTCCGCGGCGGCCTTTGCCTCTTCCTCGCCTTCCAACTCGCTTATACAGGCAAACTATCACGCCGCTGCCCCGTCAAGACGCGCGGCGAGTGGTATGTCTCTCTTCCATCCTTCTTGCTCTCCGTATGCTTCTATTGCGGTGGTCTAACGCTGCTCCGTTCCCCTCGAATGACAGGATCAAGTTCCGCTTTGGAGACCGACGAGAGGCCGTGCTGCTACGCACAGCCATCGCCATCACGTCCTTGACTAGCGGCATACTAGCCGTCACATACTTCGCCGTCGGCGGTGGCAAGTTCTTCACCGAGTTCGTGGACGTCCCGGCTTGGCTCGGCTTCCCTCCCGAGTTCTGGGCCGCCGCGCTGCTCATGACCATCGCGCTGCTCTACACAGTCGCCTCGGGGTATACGACGGTCGTGTACACGGACGTATACCAGAGCGTCTTCATCTTCGCGTCCTTCCTCATCGTGGCCGGTATGGGCGCCGCCGTGGCACTTCCCGACCACTTCCCGGTCTTCTTACCCCTCAAGACCGGGGACGGCAGCACGGACCTCGTCCAGCTCAACACAACCCGCGCTGCTTGGACCACTGCCGTACCCTCCAGCCACCTCCACCTCCCGTCTGAAGCCGCCTACGCCATGTACAACCGGTTCGGCGTCGTCATCGGCACGTACTCGCTACTCCAAGCAATGCGGTCAGCCTCAGGCCCTGGCGGCTCGGGACTTCAAGCCGTACTAGCGACCAAGTCGGAGCGTGAAGTGCGGTCCCAGACCTTCCTCGCCATGGTGTTGCTCGGCTTGCGGTGGGCATTCAGCGGTGGCGTCGCTGTCCTCGCCATCCACTACTCGGTCACAAGCAGTGGAGATGGCGTGGCGATCCCCATTGACCCTGAGCGAGTAGTGCCGATCGTGATCGACAAGATGCTGCCGGTCGGCGTCAAGGGCTTCGTGCTCGCTGCTCTACTCGCGGCGGCACTCACCACGTTCGACACGACCATCAACAGCGCGTCGTCCTACTGGGCTGTCGACATCTACCAGGCGCTGCTGAACCCGTCGGCGTCCGAGCGGCAGCTGCTCTGGCACGCTCGCGCGTCCACACTCGCCGTCATGCTCGCCGGCCTGCTGCTCTCGCTCGACGTGACCACCATCAACCGCGTCTGGGGCTTCATGACCGTCGCGCTCGCAGGCGGACTCTGCTGGCCATTCTTCCTCAGCTGGTACTGGGCTCGCTTCACCGCCCTCGGCTGCCTCGCCGGCGTCGCTGCAGGCTTCCTCGCCGCACTCGCCATCTTCATGTACGTTCACACTGGCCAGTTGACGTGACCGCTTCAACTTCAACTAACCATGCCCTTGTACCAGCTTGGACCCGCAGTTGGCGGAGTTATGGGCACTCCTAGCCACTTCCACTGCGTCTGTAGTGGCTTGTCTGGTCGTCTGCGCGCTGTCCACGCCGCCTCCGGACCAGATCTTGCGGCGTTTCTTCCGGTTCGCGCGGCCTCCAGGGCGATGGGGACGCGTCAAGCTCGCGAGCTTCCAGGCACCAGAGATCCGAGAGATCGACCGCGAGAACCGAGCCGACCTGTACTGCACCGGCCTCATCGCCGCCGCGCAGCTCGCGCTCTACCTGCTGGCTGTGAGTGCCGTGGCGCGCGCCTGGACGCAGTCGGTTACGCTGCTGGTTACACTGGCGCTGGCAGCTCCAGTCATCTACTTCAAGTGGTTCCTCAAGCTGCAGAACCGGCCCGTGGGTCTGCTAAAGGACGACATGACGGCGAGACTGCTGCCGGAAGCCTGAAGCGGCGTGATAAGGGCGATATGGGGCAAGAAGGACGGAACTGACAGGCCGATGTGGGGCAAGTAGTGCGGGCGGGACAAGTCGGTTCTATTGGTGATCGAGGTTGAAGCGGACTGTGTCTCGGAACCGCACGCGTGCGTCGTCGGGTCGTGCTTCAGTCGGTGGTGAGTAACACGCGCCAATGCCGAGTCCTTCCGTCTTGTTCGCGTCGGACTCCATGTATGGCGCATAACCAGCAAAAGATACGGTGGCGAGGGGGCAACCAACACGTTACGTTGGTGTGATCAACTTGAAGGGTACGGAGGCGGCAGTTACGGGGACGCGGCAAAGGAGGGAGGTTACACTGTAACTTACTTGGCGAGTACGGACGTCACTGAAGACTCGCCTCTTTGAAAGCCGGAAATAGCATGGGGTGGTGCTGAAGCCGCCAAGCCAAGCAGGACGCCGATCTCGGTGGTAAATAGGTGCAAGCGAGCTCGACGAGTAGGGCGGGTGCGTGGATGCAGGAGGGAGGAGGGGCATCCGTGAAATCCATGGGCGTGGATCAACTGCAGGTTGAGCGCCGCCAGCAGATATCACGTGTGGGGATCGGATTTTTTTCACCGATCAACGTGTCGATCCAGTGGACGAGTCAATAGTTACAGGTAGGGACTTGCCCTTTTGGCTTCCGTGTGGGTCGCGGGTTGCCGCGCCACTACGTCCGTCCCACTGCGTTAGCCTTCGCGCCGCCGTTCACGCCCACCTGTATTCTATCCTGTCGTCGGTCCCTGCGCCGGTCGGTTCCTTGATTGGCGTCGACGGGACGAAAGGAGCGGGCGACTTACGCTGCTTTACCGGACCGAGTCCATCGTGCACCAACTGACCCCGCAAGATCCAGCACAGTGAGCGGACGGAGCGGACGCATACCCTACCCCGTCCGCTAAAATAGCGACATGGAGGCGTCCGCTCGCCGGTACACCAGCTAGAGGTACACAGTCGACTGGCACTCACTCGGCTTCAGTGCGGAGCCGTCCACCACCATCCCAAAAAACACGACGACGGCAACCTCGAAAGGGGGCACAGAGCAAAACGCGCCGCACCCCAAGAACAACGAGAGAGACGACCCTACCTTCCACCCTGCCATCGCCCTGCGTGCACCATGCAACCCACGGACGCTACCGAGCAACCACCTTCTCGCCCCACCACCACGACCACCACGACCCGACCCAAGAAGCGTCTGCGCTGGTCCTCCATCACGATCCACGAGTTCGGCGTCGGCCTGGGCGGCAGCTCCGTGCCCGGCAAGGGCGGCCCGTCCATCGGACTCTCGGACGCGCCAGAGTTCACGTGGACCACGAGGGTGGGCGAGATGGCGGAGCGCAGCGAGGGCGTGCACCGCTTCTCGGCCGAGGAGCGCGTGCGGCTGCTGCAGGCCGCGGGGGTCTCGGACGGCATGATCCTGCGCTTCTCGAGGGAGACCAACATCATCCTCGGCTCCAGGAGGCGCACGCTCGTGGACGACATTGCCGAGCAGAAGCAGCGCAAGGAGAAGAGCCGCAAGCGCAAGGCCGAGATGGCGCTCGCGGGATCCACGGCGGATGTGGTGGGCCGGGAGCGTCCGTTCCTGAGTCGGCCTAGGATGATCCCCGCCAACGGGGTCTAGACGCCCTGCTTACGCGCCACACCCCAAGTGTATCATTAGAGCGCCACACGCACGCGCAAATAGTAGATTTTGATGCTTTTGTCCACCCAACGCCCTGTTGAGCTGCTTCATACTGGCGGACCCCGCCAACCGCTGTGAATAATCTACGCTTCGCCCTGCATTGGCACGACCGTCGCCCTACCAGGAATCCTACCAGGAGTCCCTGCCTTCGCTGCGGAAGCGTCAAGAAGGGCATGCATGGGAGGCGATTGCGCTCGCGACTCGTTGCTTGCGGCTTTCTCGCCCTACTTCCTGGCCCTACCGTAGACAGATTGCAACTCGTCAGCCGGGTCTTGACCCGTAGTGGGTTTATGTGTTGTCGTGGGTTGGACCCATACTCAGCTGGTCGCTCCCGGGCTCACTTGGCTTTGTTGTTGAAACGGGCTCGTGGGTTTGGGTTTCAAATGGGTCGAGAGTTTCGTCAAACCCGGGTTGAAGATTGGTTGCAAAAGTGGTTCTAATTTTGGCTCCAAGGTGAACTGACACTGATACCCCTCGATAAGCCCTTTGTTAGGACTGGCTAGCCACTTCAAACCCTTATTAGGGGCTCGGATCAAGTCGACATGTGTCGCAGAGACGCGGCGCCTCGTTTCCAGATTGTGCCACTAGTGTATCATCATCCCGCGAACAAGATGTTTTGCATGGTGCTGCCGCTAAAGGTTTAACGCTGTGCGGGTGTGGTCTCGAATGGCGGAAAGGAATTGATCGCATGGCCCCGGCCGGTTGAATGCAGGCAGCGAGCATATGATGCGGCACTTGGCAGCACTGGAGAGGTCGTTTATTGACACGCAAGGAGCCCTTCAGTTTACTGTTGTCCAGTCTGATTTTGGACGAAGGGTACAGTGTAACCCAGTCGGAGCTCTCGGATATGATTCGTATCGCCATGGGTTCATCTCGGCATGCATTCGGCCTGTAGCAGCGCAACACTCACAGGCGAATACGAAGCCACCACCACACCTTCATTCGGCTCAAAGCGCGTCGGACGAAGTTCTCACGCCGTCGTCGGGCATGTTCATCAGCTCGGCAAAATCACTTGATTTTCGTAAGGGGTACGCTGGGTTACGTGATGAGGTAATATCAAAAGCACGCGGGGTAGGGGTACCGCATATGGCGACTAGGGGTACGCTCGGTGGGTAGGGCTACCGAGCGGACGCGGTGGACGACCCTTGCTCCTCATCTAAGCAAGCCTCCATTGGAGCACGACTCACTTGCGATTTGTATGCGTCGAGGTCACTTTCAGGTAGGTGTCGCCGCCAGTGATGGCGCGTGCGCTGGTATTGACAGTGAGTGGCGGAGCGTACTGCGGGAGGGGGGATAGAAGGGAGGGCGGCGGATCGGATCGGCGTCGGTGGTGGGTGGGTTTGGTCTCGCCACCATGGCGCCCGGCCTTTGCGTCAGCGCAAGTAGGGCGGCCCCCTTGAGTCCCTCAGTCCTCCTCCCGACACCTCCGCCCTCCCGCCCGCCCTGCCTGCTCACCCTCCCTGCACGCCATGACCAAGACCAAGACCGTCACCTTCTCCACCGTGACCGTGTACGAGTTCAAAGTGGCGCTCGGCGGTAGCGCTGTCCCAAGACTCGGCGGGCCGTCCGTAGGGCTCGCGCGCACTGCTTCAAGCGTCTGGAGCGCGCCGTTAGATGCCGTCGAGGGCCCCACCAGTCGTCTTACCGACCGCCCTGCAGTCGGTCGCCCTACGCCGCGACGCCGGGTGCGCTGGCTCAAGCCGCTGGAGCGCGTCACGATGCTCGAGAAGGCGGGCTATAGCGACAAGCGGATCCTGCGCATGCTGCTCGAGTCGTCTCGTATCGCTCAGTCTCGCCGGCTCTGCCTGCGCGTGTAGTGTAGAGCCTAACGCCGTGCCCGACACCCCACGATTCCCCCCGTACCAATAACAACTTCCACGCCACCACGACACTCGACTCGATCCATAATGGCCGTCTATATATGATCAACGCACACAACCTGGTTGGGAGATGAAGGTAGGGCACGACCCTTTCCCCCGCCCGCCCTACCCGACGCAGAGACACAGTCGCCGCGACATGGCAATGTCCGAGCTCTCCATCATCATGCGCACGATCTGCCGCTCGCTGCAGCCCGCCTTCTCCAGCATATCCACGCGCTCGCGGGGCTTGAGCCAGCGCACGCGGCGTCGGCGCTTGGGCGGCCGCGCGGGCTTCTCTTCGCTCTCATCCGCCGGTAGGGCGGGCGCGGACGTCCGTCGGCGCTTCTTCTGCTGCTGCTGGTTCTTCTTCTTCTCGCGCACCACCAGCGCGTCCAGGGGGGCGCTCCAAACCCGCGAAGGCGTGCGCGCGAGCCCTACGGACGGCCCTCCACGGCGGGGGACGGCGCTGCCGCCGAGCGCCACGCCGAACTCGTACACGGTCACGGTGGAGAAGGTGACGGTCTTGTCCGCGCGCATGTTGCTTGGTCGTGGGTCTTGCTTGGGCTCGGTAGGAGCGGAGGAAGGGCGGCGGCTGGTTGTGTTCTGGGGAATGCGACGACTGCTCCTACGGCTCACGCCCACGCGCCACTCCTTGCGGTCGACACGCGCATTCTATAAGGGGGGAGGGGGAGGGCCGGAGCAGACTCTCGGAGAGGGCAGGCAGGCGGGCGGAAAGAAAGGGAAGCAGCGGCTCGCGGCAAAAAATACTCACACCATGGGACTCGCTGGCCTCCCGACGTGGCGCCAGACGGGAGAGCATAGTGAAACCAAGTGAAATGCGTCTGCCCAGGTCGCGGGAACGTCGCGCGCTCAACTGTGCCCTTGTCCGCGAAGAAACAAGGAGCCTTGTTTTAACCCGCAGTGCGAAAACCCCACTTCGTCTTGATGTTTGCAAGTAAAGCCAGTAAAATGGAGCTTCCAGTGCTAACTTCATGCTTTTACAAGCACTCCACCTCGGATTTACCGTTTCGCAGTGCTGCCAACACCCCCATGAAGAAGCGACGGCTGGATCTGGTGGCGGAAGCGGCTCGCGGGGACGGCGATCGCGCCGCCCAGAGCTCGCGCAAGCTCGTGGGCGACTACGAGCGGCATGAAGAGATCGGGCGCGGCACGTATGGCACTGTATACCTGGGTTTCCACCGCGAGACGAGGCGCCGCGTGGCTCTAAAGAAGGTGCTAGCTCCTCGAGTCGCCGCGGAGCGGGAAGCCGCGCTACTCGCTCGCTGTCAAGGCGCCAACAACGTCGTACAACTTATCGAAGTGGTGGAGCACAAGGACAAGCTGTTCCTCGTGCTAGAGCACATGCCGAGCGACCTGGAAGTGGTCATTGGCTCTCACTTGGAGGGAGAAGAGGAGGAGACCAGGGTCGAGCTACCTTTGGCGCATGTCAAAACGTACCTGCAGATGCTACTGCATGGTGTAACCGAGCTACACGAGCGCGGTATCCTCCACCGCGACCTGAAGCCCAACAACCTGCTGCTATCGTCCGGCGTCGCCAAGATCACGGACTTTGGCATGGCCACAACCATCGACACTACCGCCAAGGAAGGTGAAGACGCCAAGGAAGCCAAGAAGCGGTCGCTGCAGGTGGTGACGCGCGCGTACCGGGACCCGCAGCTCTTCTTTGGCCAAGAACAGTACGGGTTCGAGGTGGACGTCTGGTCCGTTGGCTGCATCTTCGCGGAGCTGTTACTGCGCCGCGTCTTCTGTGACGGCGCGTCCGACATTGACCAGCTGAGCAAGATCTTCACTGCGCTCGGGTCTCCAGACGAAAACAATTGGGCTGGAGCGAGTGAACTGCCGTTCTACCTGCGGTTCAAGGGCACGCATCCGCTGCCGCTGGCCGAGCAGTTCCCCATGCTCTCGCCCAATGGCGTCGATTTACTGGGTAAGTTGCTGGAAATGGACCCCAAGCGCCGCGTCTCGGCCAAGGACGCGCTCCAGCACGCATTCTTCAGTGAGGAGCCGGCGCCAGCGTCGACTAGTGAGCTGCAGGTAGTAGAGCGGCCGGGGAAGAAGTCGGTGGCGGTCAACGGGGATGGAGGGGGGGAGGAGGAAGCGTTCGCTATCAAGGGACGGAGACTGTAGGAGGTAGGAGGTAGGAGTCTGCGTGTTTAACACGGTGGCTTCTACTAGGGGGACGACGTGAGCTCTAGCCCTTCTTGATCTTGGCCTCGTTAAAAATCACGTGCTGGCGGACGATCGGGTCGTACTGGCATGGGTTTAGAGGTCGAGTTAGGTTGGGGCGTCAAGATGGGGATGGATGGATAGAGTTGCGGGTTCACCTTGCGCAGTGAGAGCTTGCGCGTGACGGTGCGCGGGTTCTTGGTCGTCGTGTAGAAGAAGCTGAGAGGGGAGAAGGGTGTTAGCCGTCGAGTTCATGGGGTATACAGGACGCTAGTGACGGACGTACCCGGTGCCGGCGGCACTCAGCATCTTGATGACCACGTTCTTGGCTTTCCCCTGCTCCCCACAGCGACAACAAGCGGTCAGGATGGAGAACATGCAGAGCGCTAGATGATGGCGCGCGTAGAGGGAGTGATAGAGCGGAGTGGAGGTGTCTAGGAGACGCGCAGAGGCGACACTCACCTTGGCCATTGTCGCTTTCCTCCTTCGATGCGAAAAATGTGTGGTTCGGCCCACTGGAGCGGTATTGCAGTGTTTCTATTGGTTGAAATGAATTTCAGTAACGACTCTGATTCGCTGAAATGGTGCGCTTCTAATTTAGTCAATAGTGTCTGAGAGAACTGAACAAACGCGGACGGTATCCGCCATGGCCTGCATGGATGCCACCATGTGGAGCTCCAAGATAGAGTCCATCCAATGCGATGCTGCTGACGCCGGTGTAGGCTATTAATACCCTGGAGCATATCAAGCGCGAGCTCTCCGCATCAGCAAATGGGACGGACATCCCGAGCAACAACCGCTGCCGACGACAGTCGAGCGAAGTCTGTGCGTTCACCAGTCCAGCTCCAGCCCAAGTCACAGCCATGAGGACGCTCCCCGTCCCGGCAGCAGGCACGCCCATAGTCGTCTCTCCACCGTCGCTGGAGCGCTTGGACAGTCCGTGCTCGTCTCGGTCTTCGTCTCCGGATCGCGCCAATAGCAGCGGCAGCAATCAGTCCGCTCAACACGAAGTCGAAGGCGATGCACACGGGAAGCCGGCTCGGAAGTGGGTGCGCAAGGAGAAGGTCGGCCAGGGGTACGTCTTTCTCTCCGCCTCTTGCTCGTGATACTGGCTCACTTGGATCACTGACGCCGGTCTCCGCTCCAGAGCCCAAGGCTGCGTGTACCGCTGTCTCGAGACTGCAACCGGTCGGGAAGCCGCGTGCAAGGTCATCCTGCTGCGCGACTTGTCGGCGGTCGAGGTCTCGGCCATCAAGCGCGAGGTCGCCACCATCAAGCGGCTCAAGCACTCGCGGCTCGTGCGGTACTGGCGCGCCACCGAGGTCCCGCACAAGCGCTTGAGTATCTACATGGAGCTTGTATCGGGTGGCGCTCTCAGCGGCTGGCTTCGTCGTCAAGGCGCTCTGCCCATGCCGCTCGTCCAGAAGTTCACGCGGCAGCTGTGCGAAGCGCTCGCCTTCCTCCACGCGCGGGGTATCGCTCACCGCGACATCAAGTGCGCCAACGTCTTCCTGACGTCTGCTGGTGAGGATGCAGACATCAAGCTCGGAGACTTTGGAGCCTTCAAGGAGACTGGAAGCGCGTCGCTCGTCGGTGGACTCAAGGGGACGCCGCACTGGATGGCGCCAGAGGTGATCCGCGGAGAACCGCCGTCTGTAGTTGACTCGACGGGTGGTGATGATGGTAGTGGTGATGGAGAGAGCTGGTGGTTCCGAGCTGATGTATGGAGCTTGGGCTGCGCGACGCTCGAGATGCTGACGGGCCAGGCACCGTGGAGGCAGTACAGCAACCCGCATACGGCCATGTACCAGATCGTGACCAGCAACAACACGCCAAGCATCCCTGCCGACGTCTCGGACGAGGTACTGCTCGCTCTACCTGGCTCTCCAGTCGTTCAGTGGCTTGTTGTTGGTTTCATCACGTCTCTTGCTTGGTTGGCTGATGCAGACGGCATCGTTCCTCAAGAGGTGTCTGCAGCGTGATCCCATGAACCGCGCGACGATCGCAGAACTCCTCAAGCACCCGTTTCTAAACGGTAGAGAGGTGTCAGGTAATTGCAGCAGCAGTGGATCCGGGGAGACGAGGAAGGAGATGTCGAGTATCGAGCCCGAGTCGTCGCCAACTGTCAAGAGCGATGAAGAGCACGTGCTGACTCCGACAGCGACGAGTGGCCTTCGTCGACTTGGAGCGGCAGGTGGCCAGATCAAGAGCCTCCGCGATAAAGCGGAGGTGTCGAGTGGAGATCAGCGCCAGCCGAAGCACGATGCCTCCCCACAGTATCTCCGGCCGTCCCGCATCCCTCGGTACGTGGCGATTCCGCTTGTTTGGAAGAACTTGCTGAAGACTCGCCGACTCTGGGTCTCACTCATCCTCGCGCTTGTTCACTTGTACCAGGTTGAAGTCGCTTGATCCGCTCAAGACGAAGAAGAAGACGCCAACCGCCACCACTAGTTCTCCCGCGAACAACAACCACGACGAAGACGGCGACAACCACTTGAAGCAGTCCAGTCTGTCCGAGAAGCCACCGTCAGGCACACACCCGGGCACCAGCCAGCTCCCGCGCCTTGTCTCGTCCGACAAAAGCAGCAAAAAGCGGGCGTTCGCCATCCCCAAGCACTCGCTCATGCCGACAAGCTCGGCGGTCTTGACTGAGGCTGGAGCGCCAAGGAAGCCAGCAGGCGTCGCGCGGCGAGCAGTGCGCGCCATTGCCCCACTTCCTCAACAACGAGCCGCCACCGCGCCGCCGCTAGAGGCGTCCTTGTCGAGCTTGAACGCCGGAGAGATGGCCATGTCCCCGCCTGGTGATGGGAATAACGTGACGCGCCTCAAGCTTCCACCGCTGGTCGCAGGACGGACATCCACCGCGTCAAGCTGCCGATGAGGACGAAGATCAGCAGTCAACACCGTGGACAACGCCTTTCACCTGGTCCGTGCTCATCATAAATACTTGAAGGAGAACATACCATGGGGCGTGGGCTTGTGTAGCTGCAGTCGGGTCGAGCGTCGGGTCTTGTCCGCAGGAAACTTGTCGGCCGCTCATCTTCTCTGGTCCGCAGCCTTGGCCGTCGCCGTGGCTTCTGGACTGAAATACCTTCTTCACTAAACTGGGAGGCTTGCACGTCCCTCACCGCCGGTCGTCCTCCTCGTCGCTGGCCGTGTCCTGCGCCGTGTCCTCGCTGCTCCCTTCCTCGTGCGCGTACCGGAAGGCGTACGCGAGGTGCTTCTTTGGTCCAAAACCGTCTTCTCGGCCCAGGAATGTCGGCGATTTGCGTGGCTGCAGCTCCGGCGCGGCACGGCGCGCGACCTCGTTCCATGGGATGACCATCGAGGCGCACATGACGACGAAGCACATGCCCGCGAACGACACGGGAGACAGATGCGTCATCACTGACGTGTCCATGACCCAGGGCATCCACGAAGCCGAGCGCTCGAAGCAGCATAGGCTCAGCACTGCAGCCCAGTTGACCACGCGGCGGGCCAATTGGTACGGGAACGGCTCGGTCGAGAAGAACAGCAGCAGCAGCACCTCGACCATCTCATAGTAGCCTGTGATGCCGACCACGGACGTCCACGAGGCTGGCTGGGCGGCGGTAGGGCGGCGGTTTAAAGCTGAGAGAGCGCCGAGCGTGGCTCCCCAGACGAAGACGCGCAGCCAGAAGAGCAGCCAGAGCATGGCACAGCGGTCGCGGTTCCTGGAGAATAAGACCGGGAAGCCCGCCCGCCACTGCCCGGCGCCTTCGCTCGCGGTGTGCGCTATCACGGCGTACAGGACGGCGCGAAGCTGGACAGGCGGGGATAGCAGGACGATCCAGGCGGACGCCATGGCCAGCGCTGCGAGCGCGCGCGCGGCCAGCAGGCGCTGCAGGATCTCGAGCGACAGGATGCAGGCGGCCAGCATCACGAGCGCGGCCAACGGCGCGTTGCTCGGGGCCGCGGGGGCGTCGGGAAGGGCAAGCACGTCCATGAGGCTCGGGCCTTCGGCGGAAATTGCTGTCTGGGCATACAAACTGCAAGTGAGCGACGGGACGCGATGTTGCGCGGAAATTGGTGGAGAAATTTGAGGTGACGCGAAGGTTGCGTGAATGCAGACCTCGGATCATGCATGCGGTATGCTGTTGGAGAGGTGTGGTTTCCTGCGCTGACTTGTTCTGAAGTCCACGAGTGGACCAAAAGCGGACGGAAGGAAAGTGGCAGCGTTCACCCGACGCTCGGATCGCTCGTCAAGCTCGTGCTGTGCATGTATCATAGTAGTAGCGCGCAGAGATGTGGCCGTCTAGTGTATATTCCTCGGTCTGCCGTCGCGGGCTGATGGGAATGACCTTGGCGCACGCCGCCCCGCTGGACGATCGCAAGGACACGCCTCTCTCACAGCAAAACGATATGCTATAGGACAGGTTTCTGGCGACCTCACATCACATCCTTGTCACATGCTGAATATCATCTTCACCATAGTTATCAAATATTAAAGTTTATTTAGCATATTTTTTGCAGAAATGTGAAACAGAATACATGTAAATAACATATTTTACAGGTAGTCCACAGCGCAGGCGTCGTCCGCTGCCCTCTTCCGCACTTTCCCGAGGCGACCGCTCTGTTCCTCTTGGATTCACTATGCCCGCCTGTCCGCCCGCCATTCTTCTCGCTGCCGAGGCGACCAAGCCGCGGCATAATCCAACCCGCGGACGCCGCTTCGACGCCTCGACGCCTCCCCTCCACGCCCACGCCCCTTGCGCCCGACGCCCGACACCATGAGCGAGTCGGCGGCGCTGCAGCAGGCGGGCACGGAGCGCGACGTGCTGCTGGACGAGCGCCGCATGTACGTGGTCGAGTGGCAGGACGGCGCCGTGTTCGGCTTCACGGTCACGCCCGTCAAGTCGGACCGCGGCACCGTGCTGTGCCTGGCTCGGCGCACCACCCCGCAGGCCAACTTGTTTGCCGCCGGCCTGCAGGAGGTCGTGCCGGGCGACATGCTCATCGCCATTGGCGACGAAAAGGTCTACCACTTAGGCGCCGAGAACGCCACGCGGTACTTGCGGTCCGTGCAGAAGCCCGTGCGCCTGACGCTGCAGCTGTCGCCCTACGGCGGCGCGGCGCAGGACGTGCCTGCGCTCGCGCCCAACGAGTACCACTACGTCTGGGAGTCGGGCCCGCTCGGCATCGTGCTGACCACGGACGCGCAGTCCAAGCTGCCGGTCGTCAAGCGGCTGACGGGCAAGGCCGACAGCCCTTTGTTGCAGCGAGACGTGGCCGTCGGTGACGAGCTCGTGTACGTCAATGAGCTGCCGACGCGCGACTACAGCATCGCCAAGATCATCGGCATCATCAAGGACCTGCCCAAGCCCATCACGCTGCGCTTCCGCAAGCCGCTGGTCGACAACCTGCACGTCACGGTGCCCGAGCTCGCAGAGGACGAGTACGACTTTCTATGGGACTACGGCCCGCTCGGACTCGTCGTGGGCACGAGCAAGGCCGGCCTGGCCTTCGTGCGCTCCTTCACGGGCAAGGGCACGTCTCCGCAGCTCGCGCTCGTGCAGGAGAACGACGAGATCGTCATGGTCAACGACCGCTCCGCCCAAGACATGGGCTTCACCGAGACGATGAACTATATTATGAACGTCCCCAAGCCCGCCGTCATCCGCTTCCGCCGGCGGAAGCACCAGCCGCGGCTCAGCGCCGGCTCCACGGCCAGCAACAGCAGCAACAAGGCGCCCGTGTCGCCCACGGCGCACATGGCGGCGCTCAGTGTCGGCTCGGCCTCTCGCCGCCCGTCCGCGACGCAATCCGACCGCTCGCGCTCCTCATCGACGCAGCCGCCGGCCGAGACGCCTGCTAACGGCAACAACACCATCCTGGCGTACCGCGGCAGCCGCACCAGCAGCGCCGCTTCCTCCCACCGCCATCACAACAGCATGCAGGGACCGCCCGGCGGTGGCGTCCCACCTCCTCCGAATGCTATCCCTCCGCAGCACCCGCCGCTACAAATGGACGACTTGGCGTTCAGCTACGGCAAGTCGCCGCCGCAGCAGCCGCGTCCGAGCCAGCCCGTGACGCCGCAGCTGCAGTTCGAGGACGAGATGTTCGAGATCGACGTGCAGGCGTACTACCAGATCCAGTGGAGCGACGGCCCGTTTGGCTTCACGGTGCGCGAGGCGCACACCAAGCGCGGCCCAGTGCTGCTCGTCACCAAGCGCACGGGCCGCGAGACGTGCAAGGGCCTACGCCGCGTGGCCGTCGGCGACATCCTCATCAAGATCGGCGACCAGGACGTGACCGACCTGGGCTTTGAGCGCGCCACGCTGCACCTGCGGAACGTGCCCAAGCCCGTGATCCTGACCTTCCAGGCGATCGACTAGCGGCGGACGACGAAGTGCAGTCGCGATGGGAAGCAGCAGTGTGTATCCAGCGCTGACCTCTTCACTGCAACTCGGGCAGGCGGAGGGGGCTACAGTGTGTGCATATCGATGGCGATTGCGTCCCGACAGGAGGGGCGGAGGGGCAGCCAGCAGTGACAATACAGTCGAGGCGAGCGCGGAGCCAGCGCTTTGTAGAGCGGACCGTGTGCCATGAATGGTGGCGGTGGTGGTGGGGTGAGAGAGACCCCACAAGCATTGGAGCTCCATGCAGCAAGCAAGCGGTTCAATGTGCCAACAGCCTGGGTTGACAGCTCAGAATCCACGAGCTTTGGCTAAAAACAGCCGTGACTTGCGTCCACTATGCTAAAAGCAGCGGTGACTTGCTTTCACTATGCGCTCTCTCTCCTTCCGAACAGAGTCGGGAAACAACCAAATCCGAGCCAAAAGCCGAGATTAGACGCCAAGGTTGCGCGCTTCCCGCCGCCTCCACCGCCGTCCGCCCAGCGCCACAAGCGCTCCAAGCGCTCGCCCTGACCCATTCGCCCTCTCGCCCTCTTGTCGTCCACCCCGCCTGTCGCCATGTCCGAACGCCTGCCGCCCGAGTTCGTCGACAAGTACAAGATGGGCCGCATGATCGGAGAAGGTAAGCCGGCTCGACTTATGTTGGGTTTACTATGAGAAGGAGGCTGACAGCGGACTTGCTACGGCGCAGGCAACTTCTCGATCGTCAAGGAGTGCGTGAGCAAGTCCTCCGGCCAGCGGTTCGCCGTCAAGTGCATCAACAAGGCGGCTTTAAACCCCAAGGACCGCAGCAACCTCGTCCAGGAGATCAACATCCTCAAAGAGGTAACGTGTCTGTCGGCTTGGATACTAGAACCAAGTCATTTGAGGCTAACGAACGCATCCAGATGAACCACCCGAACATTATCAAGCTGTTCGACGTGTTTGAGGACGACGGCGACATGTGCTACCTGGTGATGGAGCTGGCCGAGGGCGGCGAGCTCTTCGACCGCATCATCGCCAAGGAGTACTACACGGAGGGCGAGGCCAAGCGCGTCGTCAAGGTCGTGGCCAAGGTGCTGGCCTTCTGCCACGCCGCGGGCGTCACGCACCGAGACCTCAAGCCCGAGAACCTGCTGTACGCCGACGAGAGCGTGGACGCCAAGATCAAGATCGCCGACTTTGGGTTCGCCAAGCTCGTCACGGCCGACACCAACATGAGCACCATGTGCGGCACGCCAGGCTACTACGCGCCCGAGATTGTCCGCAAGCAGCCCGTGAGTGCCTTGGCTTGGCTGATTGAAGGTCGGTGGTGGTTCTAACCTTCTGCTCTTGGTGATAGTACGACAACAAGTGCGATATCTGGAGCCTGGGCGTCATCACGTACATCCTGCTGTGCGGCTTCCCGCCCTTCTACGACGAGAACCAAGTCGAGGAGATGCGCAAGATCCTGAACGGCGACTTTGAGTTCGTGGCGCCATACTTTGACGGCGTGTCGAGCCAAGCCAAGGACCTGATCTGCAAGATGCTGGTAGTCGAGTCGGCCAAGCGGCTGACGGCGGCCGAGGTGCTGCGCCACCCGTGGTTCAGCGACATCCACGACGAGGAGGAGGACGCCGCGCACGTGCTCTCGGTCGGCAAGAACATGAAGGAGGCGCGCCGCCTGACGTCGCGCAATAAGTTCCGCGCCGGCGTCGGCGCCGTCATGGCCGTCACCAAGACCCAGCGGCTGCTCAAGATGGGACGGAACATGACGTAGATCCACCGCTTCTCCGACGCCCAGCACACCGCCCGGGACTGGCTGGTTGTCAGCATTACCGCCAGTGTCAGTCGTATACACCCATCGGTAACTATTCACTTCAGGTACAAATGATCTCGGTCACGAGTCTTTGCGCCTCACTACACTGTACCGTATCTATCTCCTTAGTATCAACAATACGGTCTCAAACGAGATTGTATACATGATCTGTATACCCAAGACATTGATTTGAAGTTGTAGACAATGTAGAAGATCGCATCTTATCGATTCAGACAAGATTGACAACAGGATTTGTATACCACGTTCATAATATGCACGCATACCAACGCCATGAATCAAATGTTGTTGATGATGTTGGAGTTCATACATACGGTGCAGCTACTACGTCTAGTAGTAGTAGACACCGGCCTTGACCATGGCGCTGGCGTACAGCGTCTCATCGCAGCTCTTGGTCGGCCGGCGCTCCATGACGATCGTGGGCTCGCGCCAGCCGAGCGTCTGCGTGTCCGTCATGGGCGCCAGCATCTTCTGCTGCGGGTCGCGGGCCATGCGCGTGTGCTTGGCCAGTCTAGCGCGCAGCTCGCCGTTCGACACGAACTCGCGGGTCGCTACGCCGTCCTTGGTGTACACGCGCTGCGAGTCGCGCGCTTCTATCTCCTCGGAGGCCTTACAGGCTCGATCCATGGCGTCCAGGAACGCTGGAAGCGAGAAAGACCCGTTAATCCCCTCGCACTCGAGCTCGACAAGCTCCCTCGCCATCTTGGGGACGTTGTCGACGCCGGCTGGACACTTGTAGAGCAGTCGGAGGACGTCAGGCAGCTGCGCATGGCTGATGGTCGCGGTGCTGAGTAACGCGCGAGCGGCTTCGGCTTCTTCGTCGCTCTCCGAGTACAGGAAGAAGCCCGGGCGGGAGGTGCGCATGAAGGCGTCTTGGAAGTCGCTCGGCTCGAACACGTGCAGCGGCGTCTCCTTGACGAGCTCGAACGGGCTCTGCGACCCGAGGCTCGTCAGTCCAAAGAACGCCATCGTGGTCGAGTTGGGTGGCGGCGAGCTGGGTTTGGCGAAGAGGAGAGATGTGGCGATACTCTGGCAATCCAAAACTCGAATTGAGTGGGACTGTCGGCGGAGTAGCAAGGCGAGCCTTGCCGAGCCTGCTCATGATGCGCCTGACAGAGTATTTATAGGCTCGACATCGAGCTTGAAGACGTCAAGAGCGCATCTTTCGTCCTCGAGACGAATCTCTCCGCTGCATGGCGTGGTATGTGAACTGAGGCAAGGCAAACACCATGAAGAGGAGCTCTCTCATCGAGCCAATGGCGCGGCGTCACGCAATGTAGCCATTCCACTCATGGCTACACTTTTTTGCGCACTTCCTGCAACAAAGTTTCAATTAGTCACTCTTTCGAAATACTGACCTGCATTCGGGTGGTTCATCCACGAACCGAATTTCATCCAATCAGTGAAGCACAGAGCGAAGGTCAATCACCCCCTCTTCACGAGCGGTGGCAAATTGCTGCGGTGTTTTGTGGCGTCGAGCTGGTACCAGAGATCCCGAGCGAGCGAGAGTCGACATGAGCTGGCGCGCGCAGATCTCCCGCCACGTCCGCGAGCTGCGGTTCGTGGCCTGCGACTCGTCCCAGAGCAGCCAGGGCCTGCGGTGCGTGTCTGTGCAAGAAAGCGGCTCGCGCGCGCTCTCGACTCATGTAGTTTTCACAATTGGACGCCCTGCCCTCAATGCAGCACGTTCTTCCGCAAGAACTACGCCGAGCTCAAGCTGCTGAACCCGCGCACGCCCTTCGTCTACCGCGAGGCCGAGGAGATGGAGCCCTTCGTCTACGCTCGCTTCGGTACGTCTCCCACAATGTAGTGGTGTATTTTCACGCGGACACTAACGAGCAAGTGAGTGAGCAGACTGGGGCGTGGAGGAGCAGGTGTTCGTGCCCAACAAGTCGGACAAGGAGATCCTGGAGATCGTCAAGGGCCTCGTGGCGCGCGGCGAGTCGCTGCCCAAGTCGCCCGAGAGCGACGTGATCCTGGCGCCGCCCATCATCTCGGCCGAGCTGGGCGAGGACGCGTTCGAGCCCGTCAACATTTCGTGGGACGGCAAGACGATCCGCCGCAACCCGGAGTTCGACGTGCCCGTGGAGGAGGCGCTGTCGATCTAGGTGACATCGGCTTTTCTCCTCTCTCTCTCTATTGCGGGCTGTGTGTCGCGCAGTACAATTGTGAACGAGGACGATAACGACCAACACGAGAGGAGGATGCCAGTGGTTGGAAACGCTCGTGCGGCTCCCCTCCTGATTGACGGACGCGGAAGGAGAGCTCTGCGCGGAATGTGGTCGCTTTGGGAGAGCGCTGTACAGTTTGCACAGGGCGATAGCGATCCACAAGCGGACAGGAGGACAGCCAGCCGGCTTGGTTGTTTCACTTGGGCAGCAGCTCGGGGGCGACCTCGGGGATGACGGACGCTTCCTCCTCACCGCGGCCGCTGCGGATGGCGCGCAGCACGCGGTCCTGCTCACTCATGTGGTGCTCCAAGTCGTCCAGGTACAGGCTGTACGTCTCGATCAGGCCCTGCCGGATGCGGAACGGCAGGAAGCTGATGATGGGCTCCGTCAGCAGCATCGCGTCCAGCTCCAGCGGCACGCTCTCCTGTTGACGGCAGCAAGCAGCATCCACAGAGACGTGAGTACATGCTTATGGCGCCTAATAGCAGCCAACAGTGAGGCGTACCAGGAACGAGGCCGTGGCGGTCAGCCAGAGGATGAGCGCGACCGACGAGTGCGAGATGGTGGCGACAACGCTGCCCCACGACAGCTCCATCACGTGGCGGAACCGCAGGATGTAGTAGATGTACTTGGCCGTGCCCACGCCAATGTACCCGAAGCCGAGGAGCAGCAGCCCGGCACCACTGAGCTGCGCGCCGCGGTGGTGCTCCTGCGCGTACATGGCGACGCCGACGCTCGAGGACAGCACGCCGTTCCTCGCCCAGTTCAGGTACGAGTTCTCGTTGCTGAAGCGCAGCACCAGCGAGTTGCGCAGGCGGTGCGTCTGGTCCAACGCGACGGCCGACGCATCATCCACGACAGTCCCCGCCTTCATCCGCGCCGCATCTGGCAGTAACCCCAGCGAGTTAGAGTACCCGTACCTCGCAAGGTTTGACCTCGACTCGCCACTAACCTGCCGGCTTGGAGCGCTTGACGCGCACCAGTCGCGCTACGCGCGCACCCCCAGCGAGTAGGACCCCCGAGGCACGCGCCCGCCGGTTGGATTGCCGCATACTCGTCTTGGCGGCGGCTCCCGCCAGCGCTGGCGGCGTCGCTGCGGTGGTTGTCGTAGTCGCGCCGGAGGACTTCCATCGCATCGCGTTGGGCGGACGGCTGCCCACAGGCCACACCGAGGGCGAGCGCGCAGCCGCAAGGCCGTGTCGCATACCTGCGCTGGTCATGCCTGGCCGCCCGGCGCCCACGGACCCGCGAGCGAGCGCCAACAAGCTCATCGCCGGCGGGATCGTCGGTCCCCGTCCTGCGAGGTGATAATGCGCTGCTGCGGGGGATTGACTGGGGCCGTCAGTGCGTAAAACGCACTTTACGAGCATCAAGGCACATTCTGCTAAAGTGCGATGTGCGAACTTACTTGGCAGATCTGGTAAAGTGCGTGTTGCCTTTTGCGCGGGAAAAAGCACAGCAGCAACCTGCTGCTGCTGCCTGTCTCGATTCAACTTGTGCCCATAATCCGACGGAACAGCAAGAAGGCAAGCCAGGAAGCCAGGAAGCAAGTGTGTGGGCACCAGCATGATGCGCGGACTGTCGGCGTTCCTGCTGCCCGACGTGCTGGCGCTGCTGGGGGACCTGCGGCGGCATTTAGTGGATAGCCAGTCGCAGTCGGAGACCGTGAGCGAAGACAGCGAGTCCCAGGCGTCGCAGGTGCAGCACGCGGCTCGTCCTCCGCGCCTCGTCATGGCGCGGTCCACCGACTCGGCGCGGCAGACAATCGCGCTCGTGGACCGCGACAACTGCGTGGAAGCCTTCGTGCCGGCCTCGGTGCTGCATGTGCTGCGCTCACAGCTGCAGTACAAGTCGCTAGCGCGGCTACGAGGCAGCGTCTTGCGGCTCGTCAAGTACCAGTACGTCTCTCGCGCGCGGCTCATCGCTAGCGGTCAGCTAGAAGACGCCGCGGCGGCCAACTGGCGTGCTTCAGTGTCCATGGCGTCCTCTGGTCGGCGCAGCCAGCGGCTGTATCTCTGGGTGCGTCCCTTTTTGCCAGCGTCTCCTAGTCATAATCGATGCGCTCCGAACTTAACGCAACGCGTTCAATGCCGACCAGATCGAAGAGCTGAGCGTCGTGGACGACAACGAGCTCGTTGTGGACGAGCTCCCGAAGGTCATGGAGGACGAGGAGGTGACACGACTGCTTGGCGGCCTGACGGACGCTGAGCTGGAGGCGCGGCTCGTCCTCCGGCAGATTCTACCGCCACTGCCTGCCGCTGTAAGCGCACCCGCGAGTCGTTTGACTGATATGGCGTACGTCATTCCAGAGGACCAAGAGCGCGAACAAGAGGAGCAGGATGGCTGGGGTCCTCCGCCTGTGTCGACTGCTCGAACGCTACTGACCGACTCGCAGCTAATTGAGGAGAACGGACACGTGTCCATGAGCGAGCTGCTGGAAGCGTCATCTGCTTCCGACAGCGCCGGCCAAGGACTGAGTGCTCGCAGCCACCGAGAGCTGTCTGCCTCCTTTCCGCTCGAGCCAACGTCGCCAAACGTGGACGGTGTGAGAGTACTGCAGCAGCAGCAGCCGTCTGCTGGTCAAGCAATGCAACCCAGCAGCTCCGAGACGGAAGACGAGTTTGAGACTGCACACAGTCCTGGCACGGATGACAGAGGCGTCGACCAAGACCCTGGATCAGTCGAAGTCCCGATCGACTTGACTGTTGACGATGACCAAGACGAGAGCGAGGACCCGACTGGCGGTGATTCACAAGTTCTTCGAACTGCCAACCACATTATCGACGACGCCGACTTGTCCACGCAGCCCATCGACGATTCGACACAAGAGCAGAGATTGAACTTTTCACAAGGAGAAGACGAGGCGAGCCAGGACGGACAAAGCCAGCCACAAGTCGTCGATGATCCTCTGTTGTCAACCCAACTGCCAGATACCCCTGGTGATTATCAGGACGCCCAAGCCTCCGAGTCCCAACCTGGCGCCGATGCGCAAGACAAAGATGGCGCGCATAGAGCGTCAGAAGCGCAAGCAGCCGGTGCAGCCCACAGCTCATTAGTTCGTTCCAGCGAAGGTCACGAATCGTATGAAGAGAGCGATGCTGAAGACGCACCAACGGCTGGAGATGTTGCCGCTCGCGACGACGCCTCGAACCGCGCGCGCCAGAACCACGAAGGTCAAGGGCACCGAGAAGGAGCAGAAGCGCAGCGTCGAGATAAGCAAACGGAGCGTCGCAAGTCGTCTGAAGATGGCAACGTGGACCACCCTCGAGGTCTAGGAGACTTCTTCAGGCGGGTTGCATCCAGAATTGGCATGTTACCTCGCAAGGAGTCTTTCGAGCACCCTCCCAGTGCTTCTGCTGCTGTCGAGGAGACCAGTGAAGACGATGTTCGTGCACAAGAGCCTGCCGCCACGGTGGCGCAGACGGCGCGTGATGAACTGTCGGTGGTCGAATCAACACCGGACAGCTCGGCCAATGCTGAAGACGCGATCAACTCCCAGCTGGACGACGAGGTTGATGAGACCGTGGCAGTGGAAGCAGAACGATCACAAAATCCTGGCGAGCTCGTCGATGTCCCGATGTGGCATACCCAAGCACCTGAAGTTGAGGAGGCAAGCGGCATCGAGCATCCGCCATTATCTCCGTCGTCTTCGACTGCCGCTGACTTCGGGTATGAGCCAGAACAAGTGGACGAAGAAGATGTCGAGATGGCCACCGAGAAGGCTGTGGTTGCAACCACAAGCTTTCTTCGTCCGAGCGCCACACAAGTCGTGGTTAATGGCGCCAATGTCTCGGAGGACGAGAGCCACGCGGATCTGTCAGTCGGAGCATTCGCGAGTTTACCCGCAGCAGTCGCCCCGTACCAGGCGCCTGCTTCAATTGGAAACAAGCGAGCTGCGCGTGAACTCCACAGTCAGCCGGCCCAAGTTAGAGATGGCGACGTCGAGGAGGCGAAAGAGGAGGAAGCGCTCCCCGCCAGCAAACGGCAGCGTGTGTCCTCGAGAGCGCAGTCACCGGCTTCGAGCAGATCACGTAGCCATGACCACCCTATGCTGGCGCGACTTCGCGGGGCTGAGCCTCCATCATCATCAGTGACAGCACGCATCCCCACGACCGGCCGTCTGTCCAAGCGGTTTGAAGCGTTGTTCCCACCGCTGCGAATGGACCGGATACTAGAGCTGATCGCCGAGAAGAAGGCCTGAAAGCTGACCAAGATGCCGCTCCTGCCCTCCAATCGACTGCTTCCATGCACCAGACACGCACGAGGTTTGGTAATATCTACCCCTGACTGAAGGCAACTCGTGTTGCTTCTTCTCACATCTAAATTCGACCTCACCCAAGCAGCTGCAGCTCCACTCGCGCAACCCAAACACCATCAAAGTGTCAACTCACGGGGACTCGTCGCCTCCATCGGCGCCAGACTTGGGCGAGAGCAGCTCAGGATATGGGAAGTCGTCCGTGTGCAAGCGGCGCAGCGTCGACCGTCGTGCGCGCTCGAACTCCTTGAGCGCGTCGCCTTCATAGCACACGAAGACGATGCTGGCTCGCCAGCGCGGCGTGCAGCGGATCATGTCGCGCACGGCTGCCATCGCGATCGGCGCCGCCTTGTGGTAGCTGAAGCCGCGCCTGCCGGTCGAGACGGACCCCACGGCCGCGCACTCGACGTCGTTGTGCACGATGGCCCAGAGCGCGTCCACGTACGTCTTGTACAGCAGCATGTCAGCATCGCGCGTGTTGACGAACGGCCCAACGCAGTGCACGAGCAGGTGGACGCCGCTGTCGCAGCCGACCGTCGCCATGACGCTGCCTGCTGGTGCGTGACCAGGCAGTCGCACGTTCCTCACGGCTCGGTCCAGCGTTGGACCTGCACGAGCGTGGACGCTGGCGGCAACACCGACGCCTGGGTTGCGATACGTGGCGGCCGTGGGGAACACAAGGCAGTCCACCTTGACCTCGTCGACGGTCTGGATGGACCCCAGATCGCCAGCCATGACCTTGACGCTGTCGCGGAAGCAATCCAGCTGCCGCCGCAGGTTCAGGTAGTTGACGAGCTCGTAGCAGCCGACGCCGAGGTCCATGGGCATCGTGTTCAGCGACGAGAGGATGCCGCCGGCGTCCCAGTCGACCGGGCAGTGGCGCACGAGGAAGCGCGTCCACATGGGCTGGTCCATCGACGCTTTCGCGCCGGCCTTGCACTCCTCCGCGGCCTCACACAACGCGTACACGTCCTCGGCTGGCAGCAATTGTAGCAGATGGCCGAGCAGCTGCGCTCGCTGCAGGAACGTCGAGCTGAGCGTCGGCGGCGGTTGTCGGGCGACGAGCCGCGTCATTGCACTCGCCGTGCCTGGAGCTGGAGCTGGATCTCGAGGCGGCTGGTGCTGTGCGAGGCGGCCACGGCGGCGCTTGGGAGATGCGGGGCTGCTTGCCATCTGTGAGGTCGAGTGCGCGAGCGAGAAGACAGTGAGCAGCGCCGCACAGAGCGCGAGCCCAACGGGCATGGCACCCGCCGAGGTGATGATGGAGTGTGACTGCTTGCTTGCCGTCGCTAATCGGAGAAAGGGGAGCAAATGCGGGTCTCGGATATTTACGCATATAGACGGGGATTTTCAGCGAATCTTGATGTTTGTAAGGCGTGATGACCGCAGTTGGTCGCCTTTCGCCGCGATTTTTCCCTCTGCAACAGCTCACGTTGAAGTCTAGATGTGAAAATACTAACATACCCAATCAATTCACTTTGAAGAAATCTCAAACATAGCCACAGCTGATTCCTCTGCCTTGACCCACCCAATCCTGGAAAAGATCGACAGCAACCATGACCAGGACGGCGGCATGCGCCGGCCTCCCGCGGTTGCTGCTGGCGCTGGCGCTGCTTCTTGTCTCGTTCAACCCACCCACGGCTCTAGCGGCGTCTCTTCTCCCCTCACATGCGCGCGGTGGGCGTCTGTGGTCGCTCGTGGAGTCCGAGAACGCGCTGCTATTCACGACTCCGTCGCAGGAGCGCTGGTTCGCACAGAAAGTGGACCACTTCTCGGATGCGGACGGGGACGCGGACACCTTCCAGCAGCGGTATTACGAGGCGGACGCCTTCTGGCGCAAACCCGACGGGCCTGTCCTCCTCTCTATCGGCGGCGAGGGATCGCTGGACCGCGCACCGCAGGGCTTCATCCAAGTGCTCGCTCAGCGCTTCGGCGCCAAGGTAATGTGACCAACCCGTACTTTCCCTGACTTACTTTCTGTATGCCGCCCCAGATCCACGGACACGAACACTCATCGCTCTTATTTACTGTACCAGATCGTGGCGCTAGAGCACCGGTTTTACGGCCAGAGCATCCCGAACGGCGAGCTGTCGACGGTCAACTACCGCTTCCTGACGGTCCAGCAAGCGCTGGCGGACCTGGCGCACTTCCGCGACGTCTACCAGCGCAATCACATGCCTGGCAGCACCGGCGACAACCCGTGGGTCGCTATTGGCGGGTCGTACCCTGGCGCGCTGTCTGCCTGGTTCCGCGTCGCGTACCCGAACTCGACGGTCGCGGCGCTCTCCTCCTCCGGCGTCGTCCGCCCAGTGTATTCCTTCCACGAGTTTGACGAGCAGGTGGCTACAGCCGCGGGTCAGCACTGCGCCGATGTACTACGCCGCTCTACAAGCGCGTTTGAAGCTGAGCTGGCTCGCGGTAACGGTACGCAAGTCCGCGCGCTGTTTGGCTCAAAGCCAGATATGGAGGACGCCGACTTCTTCTACATGCTGGCGGACTCGGCCGCCATGGCCGTACAGTACGGGCACAAGGACGTGCTGTGCGACCACATGCTGGGAGCAGACGCGGTCGGCAAGTCGCTCGTCGACGCCTTCGCGGTGTTCACTATCGACATGTACGGCCGGGACTTTGGCGACAAGTGCTTCTACAACACCAAGTGCCTGGCGAACGAGCAAAGCCGCTGGGACGACGACCGCTCCTGGCGCTGGCAGAAGTGCGCGCAGCTCGCCTACTTCCAAGTGGCGCCTACTACTGGCAGCCTACGTTCCAGTAAAGTCGACATTGCGTACCACGAGCGCCAGTGCCGAGCCGTCTTCGGTGACGGAGTAGACGCATCCGCGGGTGTCAAGGAGATCCTGGAGCTTTACGGCGGGGATCACCCACGCGACGGCCACCGCATCTTCTTCTCCAACGGCGCTGACGACCCATGGCAGCGCGCGTCCGTGGTCCAGACGCTCGTGCCGGGCGACGAGGTGGCCAACCTCGCCGTCTGCGACTTGTGCGGCCACTGCGGCGACCTCGGAAGCAACCCGAACGTGCCCGAGCCGCTCAAGCAGCAGCGACTGGAGATAATCGAGTACTTGGCCAAGTGGCTCGGCGTGGAAGACAAGGACGAGGAGGTGGCCATAGCCGCCATGGACGCGGATGCAGAGCTTGAGGCTGACGGGCACCGGTCCTCGCCGCTCGTGCTGGTGCCTGTGGTGCTCGCCGTGACCGCGCTCGTCGTCGTGCTACGTGCCGACCTGGTACGTGACGCGCCAGCACGTCGCTACCAGCCGATCGGCAGCCAGTGAAGGACACGTCTCGAGGGATGGAGAGCATGGTGAGTGCTAGATACCACGGCGATTCAAGCTTCGAAGGGTCGATTCATCGCCAACATGCACGGCACGGCGGCATACTCGCCTACCGTGCCATCGTCTAAAAGACTCGACCGCGTAGCTAGACGGTCTGGGTGGGAGCGGCTGGCCGCGCGGGGGCTGCAGCCGTCGCCTGGTTCATCTCCTTGGTCGAGATGTAGGCGTACGCGACGCCGCCGAGCGTGACGACGCCGATGCCGAGCAGCTTCTGCATGGTGACGACGTCTCCGTTGATGATGATGGACATGGCGATGACGACGATCTGCTTCATGTTGCCGCAGACGGTGAGCGTGACGGGCGACGTGACCTTGTTGGCGTAGAAGCTCGTGATGTTGAGCAGGAAGCTGATCATGCCGGTGACGACGAACCAGAACGAGGCGGCGGGCACGACGTCCCAGTTGTCCAGCAGTGTCTTGTGCTCGCCGCTGAGGAAGATGGAGGCGAAGCACCAGAGCGCCGAGAGCGGCGCCTGGTGCAGGATCAGGTCCACCGGGTGCAGCTTCAAGTCTCCGCTCAGGAACTTGTTGGACAGCACGGCCTTGAGCCCGGCGAAGACGACGGCGACGGCCGTGATGAAGAAGCCGAAGACGGTGCACGAGTTGTCGCCCGTGCAGGCCAAGTAGACGCCGTACGCCACGGGCACGAGCGATAACTTGCGCTTGGTCGAGTACGTCTTGCCGAGGATGAGCATGCTGAGCACGACGACGACGCCCGGCACGAGCGCGCGCATGACCTGGTTGAACGAGATGGACACGAGCCCGAGGCTCCAGTTGCCCGTGATGATGTTGCTCACGAAGATGAAGGAGAAGTAGACCATGAGCGACTTCTGGCCCGGCTTGAGCACCTTGCGCTCCACGCCGCGGTACACGTGGATGTAGACGAAGGCGCCGAGCGAGTTGATGAGCATGTGCACGAACGTGAGCGTCACGGGCAGCCGCAGCGCGTTCAGCGCCTTCTTGTTCCAGAACGTCACGCTGATGTTCTGGAAGAACCACATCGAGAGCCAGAAGACCACCGTCGACTTGGCCACGTACGTCGTCTTGGTCGTCACGCCCAGCTCCTTGGCCTTCTTCTTGTCCGCAGCCCCAGCCTCTAAGTCTGCGAGCACCGCCGCCTTGCTCTTCTTGTCGCTTTCGCCGCCCATAAGCGCCGCCGTCTCGCTCATGTTGTCGTCGTCATCGAGAACCGCGAGCTCAATCGCCGTCGACTTGTCGGGAGTCAGCGCGTCCGCTACGCCGCTGGGAAGCGCCCGACCGCGCGGAGACGATACCGACAGCTTCTCGAGCGCCATGACCGGCCGGGGAGAGTCCGTGGGGGCCAGGGGGAGGGGGTGGAGGCGTCGAGAGGACAGGAGGAGCTTGCCAAGTGGCGACGAGATTGACCGAGATCGCACCGATGCTGGATGCGCTGAAATGAGCTCCTCGCGGGTTATTTTTGGACCGAGAGACAGAAAAGAGGGATGCGCTTTGACCTGCATGAATACGTTTGTGGTAGGAATAGATGTGAATAGTTTGTAAAGGTTTTTGGATTGTATCGGAAACTAACCTTTCGCGTCGACGAAATATGTAATATGAGAGGGATTCGGAGTTTGGTCGAACGACTGGCGACAACCTTGACACTCGCTGGACGGAAGATTCCGCCGATGATCTCACAGGTTTCCTCCTCGATCCAGATCCAAAATGTGTGGACCACCTCATATTTAACTTATAATAATGTCCCACTCGGTACTTTTCACGCCGCGCCTCCACCAGCCCAAACCGACAGAAGACCGCGAGCCAAGAGGCTGCTGGCCGGAGGCGACTGCTATCGCTCATTCGCCTCGCCCTCCGCCCCCGCGCGCTCCACCGGCTACCGGACTCGCTCCACCTCCTTCACCGGCTTCTCCTCTCCTCGTGGCCACCGCGCTCGCCCACTGGCTCGTCGGGGCGACTGCATTGAGTCCTAAAGCGCGGAAGATCCCAGACGGCTCGTCGACTTGGGACGCTCCTTGTCGCGGCCTTTGACGGCGCTCAAAACGCTCAAGACACGGACGAGAGAGCCTTATGGACACGTTCGGCAAGAACATCCTCCTGGTGCGTGGCGTTCTGCACCACGAACACCCAAGAACACCGACAAGAGGGGAGGAAGACTGACGCTGGATATGACGACTTGTAGGCTGGCGAGCTGGTCGCGGACCGCTGGAAGATCGGCGAGAAGATCGGCGAGGTAGGCCGCATATCCGGCTGATAGCCTGCCGTCTTGTCCCCCACTGTACTAACTAGTGAGCTTCGTTCTTGTAGGGAACGTTCAGCCAGATCTACTCGGCGTACTCGATCGAGGACGGTGGCCGCGTGGCCGTCAAGGTGGAGGCGCCTAGCTCGCTCAAGCCAGTGCTGGAATGGGAGAGTCTCATCCTCAAGAGCCTACAGGACTGTCCACACGTCTGCCGCTACTACTACCACGGGTGAGTACCAGACTCCAAAGTGCTGCCTGGATCCATATCTAACGCTTCGATACGGTCCCGATCCATAGGAAGCATGCAGACAGCACGGTGCTGGTGATGGAGCTGCTTGGAGAGAGCATGTCGATGCTCCGCCAGACGCCCGAGGCCGTGCACGGCGTCCCTATCGCCCGCTGCATCTCGGTCGGCTTGGAGGTACGTCGACTTAGTATCCCTCGAACAACTACACAGTCACTAATTCAGTTCTGTGACGGTCACTACAGATGCTGGACTGTATCGAGGCGTTCCATGGCCATGGATACGTCCACCGAGACGTCAAAGCGTCCAACTTCGCACTTAGCCGGGTGGACAAGTCGTCGCGGCCTCAGCGGTACTACATCATCGACTTTGGGCTCTCTCGACAGCACTTGGACGAGCACAAGAAGGTCATCCCGGCCCGTACAAGCGCCGAGTTCCGCGGTACATCCATGTACGCGTCGCTGAGCTCTCACCGACGGCAGGAACTCGGCCCCAAGGACGACCTCTGGTCCTGGTTCTACCTCGTCATGGACTTTATGCGGGGCGAGTTACCCTGGGCGTCCGACGCGCAGCTCAAGAACCGGTCCATAGTGCTCGGACTCAAGGAGTTCTACACGGAGCAGAAGCCAGGGCTACTGGTGGAAGGGCTCCAAGGCGCGTCGCACTTACTCGACATGATCAAGTACCTGGAGTCGCTTAAGTACGAGGACACGCCGGACTACAAGCGGCTCGCAGTGTCACTCCAGAGGGTGCTGTTCGACTCGACGGAGGAAGAAGAGAGCGAGCAGGACACGCAGCAAGAAGTGCAGCCAGTCAACGACCAAGTCGACGCGTCCAAGGTGGCGGAAGAGTGTGTAGCAGTCCAGTCCGACCGAGAACGAGCCGCTCTATGGGCTTCAAAGGCCCACGAAGCTCTGGACGCCGCTGTCTCCCAGCCAGTCATCGACGGACTGCTCGAGGTACATCCACTGCAGATTGAGGTCTCTGTACATGTGACTTATCGTGTCTACCTACAGATCGCAGCTCAATACGACACGTTCTTCACCATCCCAGACATGGACCTCAGCGAGCGCTTAAAGATCCAGGAAACTGTGTTCAAGCTTGAGCAGAAGAAGCGCGCGGCATTCAACGCGTTCGCTCCTCCGCCAATCCAGAGCTTCGTCAAGCGACGACTGACAGAGCAAAAGTCCCGCAGTGACGCGCTCCGACGTCGACGAGAGCGCGACCTGCAAGTCCGACGGTCATTGGAGATGCAGAACGCGTTCCGACCGTCCGCATCAACTGCAAACCCTCTCTCAGGCTCTCCGAGTGACGCTGCGAGCACTGGAACTCCTCCACTAGGTACGCCAAGGCTGAACGGAGCTCCGACTCACAAGGAAGACGTGCGGTCCGACAGCTCGATGGAGGTCTCAGACACGGAAGACGCTCCTGCTCGAACAGTTATCAAGCCAGCCAGGACGTCGATGCCGCCTCCAGCTCGACATACTGCGGCGCCAGGCCCTCCATTCCGGCCACCACCGCCTCCTATGCCGTTAGTTCGGGTCGCCGCGCCGTGGAACCCAGCGTCTCCTCGTCCCCCGCCGATCCCGTCGCCTGGGTTACGAGCCAATGGAGCAGCTGTCATGGCTCCTCCTCCTCCTCCTCCTCCCAGGCCTCCGCAGTTCGTCCAGCAAAACCGCGGGCCGCCACCTCCGCCTCGACTTGGACACAACCCACCGACACATGTGGTGCCGCCACCTCTACCTCCTCATGCTGTGGTCCATAGCAGTCGAGGACGGTCGGAGTCGAATGGCGGAGATCGACACGGCAGCACAGACCGAGTCACCTCGAACGGGGACGAGCGGTACAGCTACAGCCGGCGGGATGAAGGCGGTCGTGGACCAGCTACGCAGTCATGGCACCTGCAAGACGAGCCAAGGGATCGCGAAGTCTCAAGCCGCCAGGATGATGCTGACGATGGACGTGAGCGTCAGGTTTCAAGCCGTCGCGTGTCGGAAGATGGTCGCGAGCGTCGGGGATCAAGTCGCCGTGAAGACCTGGAAGATGACCGAGGACGTCGGTACTCGAGCCGTCACCAAGAAGTCAGAGACGATCGAGAGCGTCAGTACTCGAGCCGTCAAGAGGGAGGGAGAGAGGACCGAGAGCGACAGTATTCCAGCCACCATCACGAGTTGGACGACGACCGAGACCGTCGCAGTTCAACCCGTCAACCGGAACCGGAAGACGATCGGAGACGTCACTCGTCGCGTCGGCGTGAAGATCCACGTGATGCTCAAGTGCGGCGATCGTCAAGCCACCGCCAGGAGTTTGATGGGACTCAAGACCGCCACTCGTCCAGCCATCGTGAGGAGTTCGTCGACGTTCAAGACCGTCGTCGTTCTTCAAGCCATCGCCAGGACTTCGACGAGACTCGAGCCCGCCGTTCTTCAAGCCGTCGCGACGAGGTGGACGATGGACGAGGACGCTACGAAGCCAGCCATTTCGAGAAGGTGGACGATAGACGAGGACACTACGAGTCAAGCCGTCGCGAGAAGGTGGACGATGGTCGAGACCACTACGACTCAAGCCGCCGCGAAGAGCTGGACGACGGTCGAGGGCGTCGTTCCTCAAGCCATCGCCAGTCAAGAGACGATCGAGCAGTCTACGCTTCCAGCCGTCGTGAAGAACTGGTCGAAGTGGAAGCGGTCGCGTCTCACCACCACTCGAGTCGTGGCCATGACGACCGCGGGTCCTCCTCTCGCCATTCAACTGTCGTTGTCACTCGAGATGCCAATGCCCAGCAGGTCGCGAGTCATGATGGCCGGGAGTACTACTACCGCCAAGACAAGGACAGCAGGGACCGCGTCGACCGACACAGCAGCTCCAAGCACGCGGATCGAGATGACGACCGGGAGTACCGCGGACGCCAAGAGACTCGGAAGCGCTCTCGCTCCCGTTCTCGCTCAGCCTATAGTGAGCGCGGCCGCAGTACACGCCACCGCCGCCAGCGCTCGTACTCCAAGTCGGTCTCGTCCGCTTCTCGCTCGAGCTCGAGCTCGGTCTCACGGTCTCCGTCCCGCTCGAGGACGACGCCAAGTCGCCGCCACAAGTCGTCATCGAGCCACAAGCGCGAGTACAAGGACAACTCCCGCTCTCGCTCCAGCCGTCCGCGGTCCGGTCGTTCCCGCTCTCGCTCGGCCTCTCGCTCGGCTTCTCCGTCGCGGTCGCGGTCGCCGCCTCGCCGCGCGTCCTCGTCTTCGTACCACCGCGACGAGCGGAAGAAGCAGCGCTCGGGGTCTCCTGCTTCGCCCTCGGACCGATCGTCTCGCCGAGAGCATCGGCGATAGGGCTGTCATCTGGAGGCGAGTGGCTTGTGCGACAGAGGGAGCGAGTCCTGAGGTGTCGTCACTAGCGGAAGAGCTGTGGCCGGAGGGTATGCAAGTTGTTGCTTGGAAGAGAGTGGAGGAACTACTTCGTCTGCTTGACTTCGTCGTATTCGCGGTTTTCTTCATGGACTCGGCCCGTGTTCAACAGAAAAGTACTGTTACGAACTGAATTTACCACAATTCAAATCAGTACATGGTGAGGATGTCGCTCGAAGGTTGTGTGAACAGTTCAAGCACGTTTTGGCGCGCGAACTTTCTTATTTTGGCTTCTGGCTCGCTCAAAAAAGCGCGCGAAAGTCCGCCACATACTAAACGCCTATCATTTTCTGATCGCGCCTTCTTCCCGCCGTCGTTCCTCCAACAAGATGCTCATGACGTCCGCGGCGGCGCTGCCTACGCTGCCCCGGCGCGCAAGCGGCAGCCCCACGGCCGCCGAGACGGACGCGCTCTTCGACTTCGAGGCGCCGCAGCTGTTCGTGGACCTGCGCGCCGCCAGCACCTTCACAGACGCAGAGGAGCGCGATCCGTGGTTCGATGAGGTGCACGAGCAGCATAGCCGGCCGAGCGCCGAGCTGGCGCGCGAGCTGACGGCCACGCCCAAGCGACCGACGCAGCGCAAGGACAAGACGCAGGACAAGACGAAGGAGCAGGCAAAGACGACCCCGAAGCGGCAGCTGTCGCCTGGATCCGAGAAGGAGAACCGCGGCGCGCGCAAGCCGTCGGAACGGTACGCTCGTCTTTCTCCCCTCCTCCTGTATACTGCGCATCAGTGTCTAACGAGCGCGGCGGTGTGGTTGGACGGGCAGAGCGCCGGCGCGCAAGTTCCTGTCGCTGCGAGAGGCGCGCGCCAAGCACGAGCCGTTCCAGGTCGCGACCACCAAGGTGACTGTCAAGTCGGTGGCTGCGCCGGTGACTCGCCGCAAGCGTGTGAACCCCGCGAACGACGCGGATAGCAGTGACAGCAGCAGGTCCAGCGACTCGCATTCTCCCACGAGACGACGGCCGCTCGGCTCGCTGGGCAACAAGAAGGCCAAGAAGCCGACCGGGAGCAGCAAAGCGAGCTCAAAGCCGACTACCCGAGCTGTTGTGAGACCTCAGCAGCCAGTCAAGCGGTCGCGGCCTGGAACCGCGTCCTCATCCCCCGACGCCGACCTCAAGGAGATGCTGGCGCGGCATAACAAGAAGTTCAAGGCGCAGCACACGTACGAGCCTCCGCAGCACTCGGTGCGCGACGTCAAGATGGTACGGCGTCCCTTACTCGCTTGTTAACTGCCTCGAGGTGAAGTCCTGACGTTGTGCGTGTTGCTGCAGTGGGAACGCGAGACCAAGCAGTCGTTCTACGCGCTGAGCGTCGAGGAACGGCGCCACGCGAACGAGGAGATCGCGCTGTGGCTCAAGGAGCGGCGTGAAGCCAGGCTCGACCGCGTCACCGCGCGGTAGCTTGGCAATCACACAGTAACTTAACCAGCATCTCCCCCCGCTCGTCGTCCGCCTTGAGAGCTCTACGAGCTGGGAGTGTAGAGTCTCCTTGAGAACTTGATGACGACGGGCAGCGAGGACTTGCGCTGGATCTTGTCGCGGCCGACCGAGTTGTCGATCCACTGCAGCAGCGCCAAGACCTGGCGCTCGGGCGTCTCGAACTCGACCTTGGACGCGAATAAATCGATGGCTATACGCGCTATCACGAGCAGGAAGGCCGCCTTCTTGAGCGTCTCGGCCTCCGCGGCGAACGGCACCTTCTTCTGCAGCGCGAAGTACGTCTTGACGTAGCCCGCAACCTCGTTGTACAGGTGCTTGAGGCTCACGCGGTCCATGAAGGACGGGATGACCTCGAAGTCCATGGCGAAGTTGAGCACGAGCTCAAAGCCGAGTCCGAAGAGCTCGTCTCTCGGCACCGGCGCGTGGTGCAGCGACCCGTAGAACTCGAAGATGGCGGTCAGCGGCTTCTGTTCGCGACTAAGGACGCCGTGCATCTCGAGCATCGAATACAAGACGTCTTCCCGCTTCCGCTTGGCCACCGACTCGCTACTTCCAGAGCTGCTGCTGTTGTTGCTCGAGTGGTAGCGGATCTCGGACGTGTCGCCTTCGAACGTGAGCTGGTGGTGGTCGTTGCCTCGGCCAATGTGAAGCGCCAAGCCGCTCAAGATCGCTCGCACCACTGACGCACAGCTGGAAGCCTGGACACCACCGCTGGTCGGGCTCAAGCACATGGACATGGACCGGTTCAGCGTCGTGCCCGCCGTATTGTTGCTTGCTGGAGTTGAAGCGGAAGAGCAGACGCTGCGTGTGCGGAACTGCCGGCGGTAGGGAACCAGATAGAGCGACACGACGTTCTGCAGCACGCGGAGCAGGTCCAGACGCGGGAAGCGCTTCATACCGACGATCGTCACGGCCTCGTTGAAAGCTGCCTGGTCGAAGAACCGATACTTGCGCACGTCAACGCGAGTGGACGGCTGGGGGGCTTGGCCGACCGTGAAGTCCTTCCGCACGAGCGTCTTCTTGAGGTTGTCGTTGGACTGAGCAAGCACCTTGGCCAGAATGACGTCCACGTCGGCAGCGAGGACGGACGGAGGCTGTGCGAGGCCGCTCTCGAGGAAGAAGCGCCGCATTGTGGCGATGTGCACTCCGTCGCCGTCAGCTGACGCATCCAGCAGCTCGTACACGCTCTGCAGGCACCGCTCTGGTCCACATAAAGAACACCATGTCGGTGTCTTGGTAGCTAGGCGAAAAGACAAGGGGAAGAGTACGCACCGATCTCCTCGCGGTCGATTCGCTTTGGGTCGGTCGGGTTAGTCCAGTCAGCACTTGCAAGGCTCTCCAGAGTGTTGGCGGCTTGCTGAGTCGGAGACAACTGCTCTTCCACTCTGGAGACCCCGACAGCGCTGGCGTTGTTGCTACTCGAGCGAGGAGATGCCGTCAATGCTCCGCGTCGAGCAGATCCAGGACGCAGCACTTCACTGAACACTCGAGGCTTCCTCGCGTCCACGTCTTCTTCCCGCATGCTGAGCGCCTCACTGCCTTCCCGTCGACACTCTTCTAGCTGACACAGGAGCTCCACCTATCACAAAACCGTCGTAAGCACCTCTCCTTCTAGATGGTTGTGGCTCACACGGCGTACCTTTTCCTGCTTTATCACTTGGAGCTCAGCGATGGCCTCGTCGCGCTCGATCTCGAGTCGCTGCGTCACCTGCTTGTTCTCCGTCGCTCGCGACTGGTAGTCCACGCGCAGCTTCTCCTTCTCCAGCAGCTCGCGTGACGCACTGTTGCGCTGGGTGCTGAGCACTTTGATCTCCTGTGCGGCTTCATGCAGCGTCAGCGAGATGCGCTCCGACTGTGTGGCTTCAGCGAGTCGCAGCTCGTGCTCCACTTGGTACTGCTTCTTCATGGATGCCAGCTCGCCTGCAAGCGTGCGCACGCGGCCCAGAACTTGCTGATGCATCTGCGACTGGTGCTGCAGTCGACTGCTCTGGATCGACAGCAAGTTGGTCTGCTCGTTCGCGCGGCGCTCCACGATGCGGAAGCTGTCCTTGAGCTCATTGTGCGTGGCGAGGAGCTTGTCGTAGTCTCTCGAGACGCTTTCGCACCGGTCTTGCCATTGAGTCGATGTGGACGCGTCGTTGATGATGCGTCGTTGGAGCTCCCTAGTCGAGAACAGCTTGTCGTCGATGTCCCGGATGGAGGAAAAGGATGCCGCGGAGACTGGGGATGGCACCGACGTTTCCGGGGAGCTTCTTGGCGTATCCGAGCGGCTTGGAGGAGCATTATCGGCCATACTGGAGGTAGTGTCGAGGTCAATCCTCGCTGGAGATTGGGATATGGCTGCTGGGTCACTCATGAACTGCTCGTAGAATCCCAAGCTGTCGAGTGTTGGAGACGGTGGCATCGGCGAGGTCGTGTCTGCTCCTGGCATGGCAGAGGCTTCGTAAGATGACACAGGGGTTCTTGAAATGTAGTGGTGAAGACCATCGGCTATTGGGCACTCTTCGTCGTTGCTGTCGGCAGGTGCGATACCTTCTTGTGCAGCGTGAGGAGGACGCTGTTCGTCGTCGGGAGGGCGAAGCAGCCGCGAAGGTGTGGTGCTTATGCCATAGCCTGCATCCACCTCGGTGGATGCGCTCATGAGCGCTCTCACGAGGGCCTCGACCCGCACGTCCCGCGGTTTGGGTCGCGTTGGACTCGAAGCACTCAGCAGTTCCCGAACGGATTGTCTCCTGTGCGAGCACCAATGGTTCAATGAACATCACGTCAGTATGGATGTGCCAAGTAGACCGACTCTAGTGATCGCGTACCTGGTTTGGCTGGGTCGAGTCGTGTGTACGCTCTTGCTCATCGCGTCCATACATCGCTGGTCTGCCACAATAGCAGACAGAACATCTGCCAATCCGCGGGCTGCTTCATCGCTGGAAGTGTCGAGCGCAGCTTCTGCCAGCTCCCAGACGCCTGACTCCACGAGAGCGCGCCTTGCGCTCGGAAGCACGAGCACAAGACTATAACACGCTGTGTTAGGCTACAACTCTAACCCCGGCCACCATCAATTAGCGAGCATACCTGTTCAGCAGCTTCACCGCAGCTTCCACCACTTGTGCAGTCCGTTTGTGAATGCCCACAATCGTCACCAGCGTCACGGCGATCTCTTGTGTCTGCTTCTCAAGTCCGTGGCCACTCGGTGAGTTCCACCCGGAGTGAGTACACAGTGCCGAGAGCAAGTCAAGACCCGTCGTTGCCAGCAGCATCTCGTTTGGGAAGCTGCGCAGCGCGTGCAGCACGGCACTAATGCCTGCTGCTCTCGGGATCCGTTCCTTCGTGCTCGGCTCGTGGATCATTTGCTGGACGAACGAGCAGCACGAGAGCTGGACACCCGCGTCCTGCGCATGGAGCTGCATTCCGTCAAGTCCCACCGCCACCGCGTCAACCAATGCGCGACGCAGCCTGGCGTCCCGCGCTATCCTAGCCAAGGCGTTGAAGGCGCTCGCGACGGCGAGCGCGTCTCGTCTCAGCGGTGCTGGCGACTGTAAGGACCGCGCGATCGCCGCTGTAATACCCGCTTCCACGACCGCTTGGCGTTCGCGCTCGCCTCTTGCTGCTAGCTTGGCCACAACGCGGACGGCGAACACGTAGACGCTCGCGTGGCCCTCGCCTGAGACTTGGGGCGATGGCTTGTGGTCAGGCGGGAAGGACCAGCCGACGGGGTTGGCGACCGCCTCGTGCACACAGAGCAGCAGCTTGGCGAAGCCTGGGTCGCTTGTGCTGAGCTCTCGCGGGTGGAACGACGCCACGAGCACTTCGAGAGTTCGCCAGAGCATGAGGGCCTCTGTAAGGCGCTCGAGGCGACGCGGGCTCGCGGGAGACGCCTCCGCGCCGCCCGCCAGCTCCTCCAGGCGGTCCAGCAGCACGTCCATCGCTCGCTATGGCTCTAGACAGACGTGCAAACAGCCAGGAGACGCCGCAGTCGGGGACGCCATGTACCGTCCTTTCTCATGAACGATTGTATCGGGCGGTCTATTTCGGGAAATGCTGCGCACCGTTTCGTGTTGAAGTCACTCTATTGAGTTGGTTTCGTGATTGTGACAGTTGCCTTTTTTCCGAGAGTGAGAAAGGCGGCGACAGGTGTTCACTTGACGTTTGTAAGACCAAAACTAGCAAGGCAAGTTTGACTTGGAACCAGTATTGACGAAGACGATGGCAGCGATGGAGGCGGCGACGATGGAGATGGCAGCGATGGAGGCGGCGACGATGGAGACGACAGCGGCGGCGGCCATGGACGAGGGCGAGCGCGTGCGGTGCGCGCTGCTGCACGAGAAGCTGACGTCGCACGCGCTTGCGTGGCCTTTTCTGGCGCCCGTGGACCCGGTGGCGCTCAACGTGCCGACCTACTTCGACGTCATCACAAACCCGATGGACTTGGGGACGATGGGCAACAAGCTCGCGGCCGGCGCGTACGCCTTACCGGAAGACTACCGCGCGGACCTCGTGCTCATGCTCGAGAACGCCATCGAGTTCAACAAGGACGACTTGCGAGAGGAGTCGGTCGCGTACGTTGTTGCGGGGGGAATGGCGGTGGCTATACCATGGACGGACAAACTGACGGACTGACGCTTTGGTTGCAGGAACATGGCGCGCCGGCTGATGAATATCGCGCTGAGCGAATGGGAGGCTGCGTTCTCGGAGGTGCGTGCTCCAGCGTGAATGCCTAACACCTCGCTTCCAGGCACGAATGCGGAGTGCAGGCTCCTTACTGACCGTTTTGATTGTGTTGACGACACACAGGAGGCGTCGACGGACTGGGCCAAGGTGGTGGAGCAGCAGGCGCAGGCGCGGATGATCCAGCGGGCCAAGGACGCGCGCGTGGTGGCTCGTTGGAAGCGCGACTCGTTCGTGGCGCGGCTGAACCGGGACAAGATCGCCAAGCGGCGCGAGTTCGCGGCCGAGGCCACGGACTGAGCTGAGCGCGCGGCCTCGGCGAGCGTTGATCAGTGGTAAATCTATCGTGTGCGCTGTATCCGGATGTGAGTGTGGCTTCCGTGTCTAGCCAGGTTGTGGGCTTACTACTAGCTTGGCACCTTACGGACGGAAGCCAAGTCGTCAACGTGCTCAAGCGAGCTGCTCTTCAACAGCGCTAACCTGACAATGTGGAGGAAGGAACAGGTGCGTTCACGCCATGGATGGTCGTCCGTTTCTCGATTTGAAGCAGTGTGATTCGGAGGCGATCGCCAACGGACGCCTGATTGCAGCTCTCAACTCGGTGCGACCTTTTGAGCCATCGCCGGTTGGCCGGCCCTGGATTGACCAAGCTCGCCAGGTGGACCGTGCCTCGGATCGACGACTGCGGAGTGGAGTCCTGTGTGGCTCAAGATGGACTCTCCGGCCAAGCGAACGCCAACGCGGCCACCGAAGAGGACATCAGACGGCGTGCTGTCTCCCGAACGAGCTGACGCGGGGGCGGCGCCGCCTCGGCCCTTGTACGAGCTCACAGTCGACCAGGCGTTCGAGTTCGACGGCGGCTCCGGGTTTGGGTCGACGTTGCTGTCCAACCGGCCGCTGCAGGCGGTCTCGGTGGCTGCTTCTCCAATGACACTGTATGGCTCCCCAGGGAGAGTGAAAGGCGCATCGGAACCGCATCGGTTCACATTCACTGCGTCGACAGAGTACACGTCGCCCAAGAAGATCCCAGTGTTCCCAGGCACAACCCGGAGTCCGGAGAAGAAGAAGGCCGTCAATGGGACGAGAGCTGGGAGTCCTACCGTCAAGGTGCCGAAGGCAGATGCAGCGCGGTTTACAGGGGCAAGCGCTGGCCATACCATAAGCGAGTCGAAGCGAGCAGTGCTAGGTGCGGGAACAGCACTGGCCGTGGGAACCGGCGCTTCATCAACCAGCAAGTCCGTTCGCGAGTCATCACCGCGGAAGTTCTTGCGCGACTCGCTTGGGTCGTTCGCCCCTGAACCGCGACGGGATGAGGAAGGAGAGGGTGGCTCGTCGGCGAGCCGTGGCGCGGAGCAGTCCCACAACCAAGACCGCCGCCCGAGCTTGTTCGTGGAGCAGGTTGACCTAACGACTGGAGCTTCAAAGGTTGCGATGGCGGACGAAGCTGCGGAGGCCGCGGCAGCGACAGCGACGAGCTTCCTGAACACTGGAGAGGACGCGATTGCGTTCTTTGCGAAGAACGGGTCCGAGAGTGACGTCAAGTTCGTCCATCTCAACCGCGCGCAGGCCGGGATTGCCTTCCGACCGTACGACCTGGTGGTCATCAACCCTGACGACATTGCACCTGAGCACTTCACCATGTCCTCGAGTGGACTCGTCCACATCAGTCCGAGGAATCCGTCCGAGTTCATCGCGCTCGCCGAGTGGATGCGGCAGTCAACGCTCTTCAACATCTTGACGACGCTGCGGTTCTTCAAACACTACTTGATGAACAAGACGTTTTCGCTCTGGCGCGACAATGTGCGCTACAAGCTGTACTGCCGCCAGCGGAAGAAGATCCAAGCCAGCCTGTTCCTTGGACGCGAGAGCTTCTGCGGGCCGCTGCTGCAAGTCAAGAAGGTCGTGAGCACGGAGCTCATGAGCGTTGTGCTGCTCGACCTGAAGGCTCAGAAGACGTACGAGAGCTCGGCGTTCGTCGAGTACCAAGCGACCAAGCGCAGCGAAGGCACCAAGCAGTTCGAAGTCTGCATCGAAAAGTTCCAGGCTATCATCCAGAAGCTGTGCGTGGATGTAAAGAACCTGACCAAGGTATCGGACCCACAGGAAGACTTCCTGTCCGACACATACACCGGCTCAAGCTCCGGCACAGGACAGGAGAAGATGAAGTCGATGGTCGCGATCAAGTCCGAGCAGCAGGAGCGCAAGAAGCTGTTCAAGCGAGCGGCCGAAGAGGCTTCGATGATCTCGGACTTCATCCGTCTCGTCGACTACGTTGGCGTCGAAAGCCTCGTGATCCTCGCGGTGCAGAGCTGTGCCGAGTTCCTCGCCGAGCTGAACAAGGTGCCGAGAAAGACCGGTCTGTTCGAGACGACCATCAACTTTGGGGAGAACACGACGATCTTCGCGCCTACATGCGAGCAGATCCAGCACATTGTCGTCTCCATGACGGACGACATCGTCAGCACGGTCAACTCGGTGTCGCGCGTGCTCTTCCTGCGGCCGTTCGTTCCCTACGTCGGGAACTGCATCGCTGACCCGCCCCACGTGGGAGCCACCATCTCTGGCAGCAGCGACTTCCTTCAGATCCGCAAGGAACTCGTCGCCAAGATCATCAGCGACTACGCGGAAGCGGCCGAGTACGTCAAGATCTTCGACAATGTGCGTCCGATCTACGAGTACGACAAGGAGTGGGACTTCGACGAGTACTCGCAGCGCGCACACACCGTCACGACGCTCAAGGTCGACATGCTCCAGATCAGTACGTGGGAGAAGGAGCTCGAGAAGATGCGAGCCGGGCAGACCATCGGCATTCTCCATGTTGAGAGCAGGAAGCTCAAGCAGACACTAATCCCAATGACGACGGCCAAGCTGGACGCTATGAAAGGGCTCGTCAAGGAGCTGGCTCGCTCGCGGTGCAAGAGCCAGCTCGTCGAGTACAAGCAGCGCATCCAAGCTCTGCTTCAGCGACCTCAACACCTAAAAGAGTTTGCGGCGCATGTAGAGCGTGTCCAGGGCTTGAAAGGCAAGCAGAAGGCGCTGTCCAAGAACACCAACGTCGTGGACGAGCTCTACCGTTTGCTGAGCACGTACGGCGTCCGCATCTCCTCGGAAGACATGGTCCAGCTGGACGATCTCCGCAGTGTCCAGGAGAACTATCGGGATGAGACGGAAGCTGTCGACACGTTCGTCCAGAGTCGCCTGGATGACATGACGCAGCAGTTGGACACCAACATCCAGCGGCTTGACGAACAAGTGCTTCAGCTGAATAGCCAGCTTCAAACGGGTCTGTTCATCGACGCGGATCAGTTCGAGAACCCGACGCAAGTCAAGAGCGAGCTCGAGTCGGTCAAGCAGCGCCTAACGCAGCTGGATGAGCTCTCCAAGCAGTACACCGAGTACCAGACGCTGTTCAACCTCACGCCGTTCAAGTACCTGAACCTGCAAGCCACGCAAGAGTACTTCGGCACGGTTGACAATCTCTGGGTGTCCGTGGAGAAGTGGAACACAACTTACAACGCGGCCATGACCAACTCCTTCGTCGAGGTGAACGCTGAGGATCTATCAAAAGACGTCGCCGTCGCATTCAAGGACGCGTACGCGCTGCACAAGAAGCTCAGCAACGACGTGACGGCCGTGTTCAAGGACCGCGCGGCCGACTTCAAGCTCAAGATCCCGACCATCCTGGAGCTGGGCAACCCAGCGATGAAGGATCGACACTGGGAGAAGATCTTCAAGGCGCTTCGCCAGCCGTGGTACCCTGGGATCGTCTTCACGCTCGAGAACCTCATCGCCTATGATGTTCTCGACATGAAGGACTTGGTGGGCGAAGTGTCCGCTGCTGCGTCTGGCGAAGCGCAGATCGAGGCGTCGCTCATGAAGATCAAGCACGGGTGGGACGAGATCCAGTTCGTGTGCATCAGTCATCGGGAGCAGAAGGATGTCTTCATTCTCGGCGGCCTCGAAGACATCCTGACCTTACTGGAAGACAACCAAGTGACGCTGCAGACGATGATGGGCTCCCGCTTCATCATGGGCGTGAAAGACGACGTCGAGCGCTGGAACAAGCGCTTGTCCATGCTGTCCGAGACGTTGGATGAGTGGATCACTTGTCAGCGTGGATGGATGTACCTCGAGACGATCTTCTGCGCCGAAGATATCCAGAAACAACTTCCCGTGGAGGCGCAGAAGTTCGCGCTGGTCGACAAGAACTGGAAAGCGGTCATGATGCGCACGAACACCGACCCGAGCGTGATCCGTTCGGTTGAGAGCGGTCCAGAGCTGTTGGACCAGTTCCGCATGTCCAACAGGATCCTCGAGGAGATCCAGAAGTCCCTCGAAGACTACCTCGAAACCAAGCGCATGGGGTTCCCGCGCTTCTACTTCTTGTCGAACGACGAGTTGCTGGAGATCCTGTCGCAGACCCGAGACCCGCGGGCAGTTCAGCCACATCTTGGCAAGTGCTTTGACGCCATGAAGAGCATTCGCTTCGATGACTCTGCGGCCGGAGCGAAGGCTGGAGTCGCGAGCAACGTCGTGAACGCGATGATCAGCGGGGAAGGCGAGATTGTCGACTTCCCGAACAATGTAATCGCGCAGGGACCGGTCGAGACGTGGCTTGTGGAGGTGGAGAAGGCCATGCGATCAAGCCTGTACGAGGACGGCGTCAAGGCGCTGACAAGCTACCCGATCGAGGACGCGATCGACCGCAAGGACTGGCTGTTCGGCTTCTCGGCGCAAGTGATTATCCTCGTGGACCAGGTCTTCTGGACGCGCAACGTGACGGAATCTATCTCACAGGTCGAGAACGGAAGTGACCCGCACGCGATCGAAGGCTTCTTGCAGTTCAGCCTGAAGCAGATCGACGGGATGGTCCAGCTCGTGCGTGGACCGCTGAACAAGCTCCAGCGCATCTTGATGGGCGCCGTCATCACCATTGACGTCCACGCTCGAGACGTCGTGCGGTCGCTGAAAGAGAGCAACGTGTCGTCGTTGAGCGACTTTGAGTGGACCCGGCAGCTGCGGTACTACTGGGAAGACGACATCAAGAACTTCGTCGCGAGGCAGACGAACACGCGGTTCATCTACGGATACGAGTACTTGGGCAACTCGCCCCGCCTCGTCATCACGCCGCTGACCGACATTTGCTACATGACGCTCACTGGAGCGCTGCATCTGCGGCTCGGTGGCGCTCCCGCTGGTCCAGCAGGGACTGGCAAGACGGAGACGACCAAGGACTTGGCCAAGGCGTTGGCGGTGCAGTGTGTCGTCTTCAACTGCTCGGACGGACTGGACTACAAGATCATGGGGCGGTTCTTCTCCGGACTCGCTCAAGCTGGGGCTTGGGCATGCTTCGACGAGTTCAACCGCATCGACATTGAAGTGCTGTCCGTGATTGCGCAGCAGGTGCTGTGCATCCAGCAGGCCATCATCGCGGACGTGGACCAGTTCGAGTTCGAAGGCAAGATGATCCGGCTCAACACTGGCTTCGGCGTGTTCATCACCATGAACCCTGGTTACGCTGGTCGCACCGAGCTCCCGGATAACCTGAAGGCACTCTTCCGCCCAGTGGCGATGATGGTGCCGGACTATCGCTTGATCGCGGAGATCGTGCTCTTCTCCGAAGGGTTCGCGAACGCCTTGCCGCTCTCCAACAAGATGACGCAGCTGTACTCACTCTCGAGCGAGCAGTTGTCTAAGCAAGACCACTACGACTTCGGCATGCGAGCGGTCAAGTCTGTCCTCGTCGCTGCTGGCCAGCTCAAGCGCAAAGAACCCGACATGCACGAGGACTTGCTGCTCATCCGAGCGATGCGCGACAGTAACGTGCCCAAGTTCTTGGAGCAAGACCTGCCGCTCTTCCGCGGCATCATCGCGGACCTCTTCCCTGGTGTCGTCGTCCCATTCGTCGACTATGGACTGCTGCAGAAAGCCATCGAGAAGCAGCTAGACCTGCTACACCTGCAACAAGTGCCGTCGTTCGTGACCAAGGCCATCCAAGTGCACGAGACGCAGCTCGTTCGTCATGGCATGATGCTCGTGGGCGAAGCGGGCAGCGGCAAGAGCACCAACTGCCTCATCTTGGCTCGAGCGTTGACGCAGCTGCACCAGGACGGAGTGGTCGACCGCGACGGGTTCTACAAGAAGGTGAATCGCCTGACGTTGAACCCCAAGTCGATCTCCGCCGGTCAGCTCTACGGCGAGTTCAACTTGCTCACGAACGAGTGGACAGACGGGTTAGTCCCGAAACTGGTACGTCAATGTGTCCAAGAAGCCGCCGAGTCGGATCACCGCAACTGGGTCGTCTTCGACGGACCCGTGGACGCCGTTTGGATCGAGAACATGAACACGGTGCTGGACGACAACAAGACGCTGTGCCTGTCCAACAGCGAGCGCATCAAGCTTCCACATACGCTGCATATGATGTTTGAAGTCCAAGACCTGCGCGTCGCGTCGCCCGCCACCGTCAGTCGGTGCGGTATGGTATACATGGAGCAAGTGCACGTCGGTATAACGTCGTTAGCGCGCACGTGGAGAGTGACGACGCTCGAGACCATCCTGTCCTCTCCAGACATGTGCGACATGGTGCTGGCACTCGTCGAGATCCACGTACCGCTAGCGATCAACTTTGTGCGCGCACATTGCAAGGAGAAGGTGCCGAGCAACGACGCCAACCTCATGCAAGGCTGTCTCAATCTGCTGGCTTCGTGTCTAGCAAACGGCGCAGCTCAAGTCCGAGACAGCGTCACGGACCTCGCGGCGCTGCTCAAGATGTACTTCGTCTTCGCCGTCACGTGGTCCGTCGGCGCCAACATCGACGACTCGTCTCGCGGCAAGTTCAATGACTTCTGTATGGGTCAGTTCCGTGAGTTGATCGACGGCGATGGAGGAGCAAACGGCGCTGTCAACGCCGTCACAAATGTCTATGACGTCGTGATCGACGAGACGACGGGCAAGTGGGCCACGTGGGTGGACAAGACGCCCAAGTTCACGTTCGTAGCCGGCGCGTCGTACTTCAGCATGGTCGTGCCGACGCAAGACACGACTCGGTTCAGGTACTTACTCGAGAAATTGCTGCTGTCCGACCATCATGTGCTCTACAGCGGAGAGACTGGCGTCGGCAAGTCGGTCATCATCCAGTCGTTCCTGGACGACATGGCCAAGACGGACGCGTGCATCTCGACCACGATGAGCTACTCGGCGCAGACCAAGCCACGCAACCTGAACGAGCAGTTCGAGCTCAAGCTCGAGAAGAAGCGGAAGAACCTGCTTGGACCACCGACTGGCAAGCGGATGCTCTTCTTCGTTGACGACTTGAACATGCCGGCGCTCGAGATCTACGGCGCTCAGCCTCCGAACGAGCTGCTCCGACAGGTGATCGACCAGGGAGGCTTCTACGACACGTCCAAGATGTTCTTCAAGAACGTCAAGGACGTCGTGTTCGCCGCTGCTTGCGCTCCACCGGGCGGTGGACGCAGCGAAGTGACTCCGCGATTGATCCGCCACTTCCACATGATCTGGATCCCGAACCTGTCCGGTGACGTCATGAAGCGCATCTTCGCGTCCATCTTGAGCGGGTTCCTAGGCTCGGAACTGCCGTCGATGGTCCAAGTCGCCGCTCCGATTGTGAACGCGTCCGTCGCGCTGTACCAGAAGGTCGAGATCGAGATGCTGCCGACGCCGTCCAAGTCACACTACACGTTCAACCTCCGCGACTTGTCCAAGGTGTTCCAAGGAGTGCTCATGATCAAGAAGGAGAACGTGCCGAACGAAGACGGACTGCTCAAGCTCTGGCTGCATGAAGAAGCTCGCGTCTTCCGGGATCGATTAGTAGACGCAGACGACCGCACGTGGTTCAACCGCGCGTGCTCCGACCTACTGATGGACCACGTCAAGGTCGCCTGGACCCCGGATCGCTTCGAGAACATCCTGTATGGAGACTACTTGACGCGCGAGAACAAGTCGTACCGGCCAGTGGAAGACCTGGCACAGCTCAACACGCTGCTCATGGAGTACTTGGAGGAGTACAACATCACTTTCCCGAGCCAGATGCACCTCGTCTTCTTCAACGATGCCATGCACCATATCTCGCGCATCTGCCGCGTCTTGAGCCAGCCACGCGGCAACGCGCTGCTCGTAGGCGTCGGCGGCTCTGGTCGTCAGAGTTTGACGCGACTAGCGGCCTTCATGGCCGACTACCGGTGCTTCTCGATCGAGATCACGCGAGGCTACGGCGCCAACGAGTTCCACGAAGACCTCAAGAAGATCCTGATGGCCGCTGGCGCCGAGAACAAACCCGTCGTCTTCCTCTTCTCGGATGCGCAGATCGTCCAGGAGTCCTTCTTGGAGGACATCAACAACGTTCTCAACACTGGCGAAGTGCCGAACCTGTTCGCTGCTGATGAGATCGAGAAGATCGTCGGTATGGTGCGGCCGCTGGCTCAACAAGTCGGCAAGGTCACTCGCGAAGACATCCTGCAGTACTACGTCACTCTTGTGAGAGAGAATCTGCACGTGGTGCTGGCGTTCTCACCCATCGGCGCAGGCTTCCGCAACCGCTGCCGCATGTTCCCGTCGCTCGTCAACTGCTGTACGATCGACTGGTTCAACGCGTGGCCTGAAGACGCGCTCAACTCGGTTGCCAAGCGGTTCTTCGCCGCTAATGCAGAGGAGCTCGGCATCCAGGAGAACGTCGACACGCTCTGTACCATGGCCGTGACGATCCACCGGAGTGTTGAGGACGCCACCGCGCGGTTCTACGAGCAACTCAAGCGGCGAAACTACACGACGCCGACGAGTTATCTTGAGCTCATCAAGCTGTACGTGGACATGCTGCGGAACCACCGACACCTCGTCCGGGTGAAGGAAGCGAGGTACCGTGGCGGTCTCAAGAAGCTGACCGAGACGGAGGAGATCGTCGGGAACCTCAAGAAGTCGTTGACAGATCTACAGCCAGTGCTGATCAAGGCTCAAGAAGACACGACGGTGCTGCTGGAACAAGTCGCGAAGGACCAAGCGGAAGCCGACAAGCAGCAGCAGATCATCCAGGCAGACGTCGAGGCGGCCAACAAGATCGCGGAGGAAGTCAAAGTCATCAAGGACGACTGCCAGAAAGACCTGGACGAAGCCATGCCGGCGTACTACGCGGCGATCAAGGCGCTGTCGCAGCTCAAGAAGGACGACATCACGGTGCTCAAGACGTTCACGAACCCGCCTCGACTCGTGGGGGTGACGATGAACGCCGTGTGTCTTCTCTTTGGCTCTAAACAGGAGTGGAACGAGGCCAAGAAGCTGCTGAACGACATGAAGTTCCTCGACAAGCTCAAGGAGTACGACAAGGACAATATCCCGCCCAAGACGATCAAGCAGCTCGCCAAGTTCATGCAGGACGACGAGTTCACTCCGGAGACGCTCAGCACCATCTCGACCGCCGCCACGTCGCTATGTATGTGGGTTCGAGCCATGTACACTTACGACACAGTGGCCAAGAACATTGGACCGAAGAAGGAGAACCTCAAAGCGGCTGAACAGCGGCTTGAGACCGAGCAGAAGCAACTCGACGTCAAGCAGTCCGGGCTGCGAGAAGTGCTCAAGAAGGTCGCGGACCTGAAGCGGACACTTGAAGAAGCGCAGCAGAAGAAGATTGACCTGGAGAAGCAGACGCAGAAGACCCAAGCGCAGCTCCTTCGAGCCGAGAAGCTCATTGACTCGCTTGGAGAGGAGCAAGGGCGATGGAAGGAATGTGCCGAAGCTCTGGCGGTCGATATGGTCAACCTCGTGGGCGACATGATCCTGTCTGCAGGCTGCATCGCGTACCTCGGGCCTTTCACTGCCGAGTTCCGCCACGAATTACAGCAGCAGTGGATCTCTTTCTGCAAGGACAGCAAGCTGCCAGTGGACGGCAACTTCTCCTTCCAACGAGTGCTCGCTGACCCGGTTGTCGTCCGTGAGTGGAACATCATGGGTCTACCCGCCGATACATTCTCCATTGAGAACGGTCTGTTCACGACGATGGGTCGTCGCTGGCCGCTGATGATCGACCCGCAGAGCCAAGCCAACAAGTGGATCAAGAACATGTACAAGGCAGCAGGGTCTCTCCAGATCATCAAGCTGTCGCAGAAGGACTTCTTGCGGACATTGGAGAACGCGATTCGGTACGGAGCTCCCGTGTTACTGGAGAACGTCGAGGAAGACTTGGACCCGTCACTGGAGCCTGTGCTGCTCAAGCAAGTGTTCAAGCGCGGCGGTCAGTTCCTGCTCCACTTGGGAGACAGCGACGTGCCGTACAGCGACAGCTTCCGGTTCTACATCACGACCAAGCTGGCGAATCCGCACTACATGCCTGAGATCTGCATCAAGGTGACGGTGATCAACTTCACCGTCACACTCACTGGACTAGAAGACCAGCTACTTGTCGACGTAGTGCGGAGTGAACGACCCGACTTGGAGCAGAAGAAGAACGAGCTGACGGTCAACATCGCCGCGGACAAGAAGCAGCTGAAGGAGATCGAGGACAAGATCCTGTACATGCTCGAGAACTCGCAGGGCAACATCCTGGACGACGAAGAGCTCATCGACACACTGGCACACAGTAAGGTGACGTCGTCGGCGATCAAGACGCGGATGGCCGAGGCGGAGACGACGTCGACCGAGATCGATCGGACTCGGGAAGGCTACCGATGCGTCGCGGTTCGTGGCTCGATCATCTACTTTGCGATCGCGAGCTTGGCGCTAGTGGACCCCATGTACCAGTACTCGCTGCAGTTCTACCAGAAGCTGTTCGTCATGCGACTGGAGAGCTCGACGAAGTCGGACGTGCTGGACGAGCGGCTGCAGATCCTGATGGACGACGTGACGCTGTCCATGTTCGTCAACGTCTGCCGCGGCCTGTTCGAGAAGGACAAGATCGTCTACGCCTTCATGATCGCGGCCAACATCCTGCTCCAGCGCGGTGCCATCACTGCAGCTGAGTGGGCCTTCTTCCTCGTCGGCGACAAGCGCAGCGCGGCGGCTCAGACCGCGCTAGCCTCGTCCTGCGGCCTCGCTCGGCCTCTCTGGTTCTCGGATCGGGTATGGAAGACCCTCCTAGGCCTGCGAGAGGTGTCTCCAGCGCTCGCCTCGCTTGCCGAGCACGTGGTAGCCAACCCTGAGCCGTGGAAGCAAGCCATGGTACTATCTGATCTGCCACACACCGAGCGACTGCCTGGTCCATGGGAAGCGACGTTGAGCAACTTCCAGCGGCTGCTAGTGCTCCGCGTCTTCCGTGAGGAGATGCTGGTCTTCGGTACTCGCGAGTTCGTCGGTCGTGAACTCGGCGCAGTGTTCACCGAGTCGCCTCCGTTCGATCTCGCGGGCTGCTACCGCGACTCGAAGCCCGAGACGCCGCTCATCTTCGTGCTGTCTCCTGGAGCCGACATCAACGACTACTTGCTGGAGCTAGCCAAGCAAGAGGGCAAGGAAGGCTCCGGGCTCAAGATCATCTCGCTCGGTCAAGGCCAAGGACCAATCGCTGAGGCGTTGATGAAGCAAGCCAAGGAGACAGGCGACTGGGTCTGCCTACAGAACTGCCACCTCGCCGTCTCGTGGCTGGGCAGGCTCGAACACATCTTGGAGCAAGCACAGACAGAGGAGACGCACCCGGAGTTCCGGTTGTGGCTGACGAGTATGCCAAGCCCGCGGTTCCCAGTCCCGATCCTGCAGAACGGCATCAAGATCACGAATGAACCGCCGAAGGGGATCCGAGCGAACCTCGGACGAACGTTCCTCGACATGAAGGAGGGCGACTACGACGGGTGCACCAAGCCGCGCGAGTACAAGAAGCTGCTGTTCGCGCTGGCCTTCTACAACGCCGTGTGTCTCGAGCGGCGCAAGTTCGGCGCCGTAGGCTGGAACATCCCGTACGAATGGATGAACAGCGACTTGAAGACGGGCATGCAACAAGTGCGGCTGTACCTGGAAGAGCAGGACGCCGTGCCGTACGTGACGCTCAACGTCATGGTCGCCGACATTTCGTACGGCGGACGCATCACGGACCGATGGGACAAGCGCACCAACTCGAGCATCATGCGCAAGCTCTTCTGCTCTGCTGTCATGGACGACGACTACCGCTTCACGTCTTCGAGCGTCTACTTCGCTCCTCCTGAAGGCTCGCTAGCTGCTGTTCGAGACTACGTCAGCTCCCTACCGACTGTGGACGCGCCAGACATCTTCGGACTCCATGCCAACGCCGACATTACGTTCCAGCAGAAGGAGACTGGCCAGCTACTCGGTACAATCCTGCGGATGTTGGGAGGTGGCGGCAGTGGAGACAGCGGCGGCGGAGGAGGAGCTACTGCGCTCAGCAACGACGCGATCGTCATGGACATGGTCGTGTCTATCCAAGAACGCATGCCGGCCTTGTTCTCCGAGAGCCAAGCGCACGTGTCGACGTTCCAAGAGGCAGCAGGCGGCAGTCGCAACTCACTCGGCGTGTTCCTGTCCCAAGAGATGATCCGCTTCAACGTGTTGATCTCCGTCATGAAGGCGACGCTCGAGTCGCTCAAGCGAGCGATCAAGGGCCTCGTCGTCATGTCTGGGCCGCTCGAGAAGATGTACAACGGGTTCCTGATCCAGCAGATCCCGAGGGAATGGGAAGACGCAGGCTACCCGTGTCTCAAGCCACTGGCGTCGTGGATCGAGGACTTCTTCTCGCGCATCGCCTTGACGCACGAGTGGCTCGTGAACGGGCCTCCGCTCGCCTTCTGGCTGTCGGGCTTCTTCTTCCCGCAGGGCTTCATGACGGCCGTCAAGCAGGCGTACTCTCGCGAGAAGCGCATCGCCATCGACGCGTTGGTTGTCTCGTGTGAAGTCACAGCGAGGGACAAGGAGGCGTACAAGGCACCGCCGGCCTTCGGCGTCTACATCTTCGGGCTCTTCATGGAGGGAGCGCGGTACGACCGGAACGCTGGGATGATGGCCGAGTCGATCCCTGGCGAGCTCTTCGACCGCATGCCCGTCATCTGGCTCAAACCCATGAAGAAGGACGAGTACAAGCCCTCGGACGTGTACGAGTGCCCGCTATACAAGACGTCGGTGCGCGCTGGCACACTGTCGACCACGGGCCACTCGACCAACTTTGTCGTGGCGCTCGACGTGCCCACAGACAAGAGCCAGGACCACTGGATCCGTCGGGGGTGCGCCATGCTCTGCATGCTCGACACATGAAGAAGCAGACGGCGGCACGAATAGCGTACTATGTACTTGAAGTAAGCATCAAAAGGCATAGGAGCTGCTCGTCCACTTCAACGCGATATAGTCACTATAGTGGGGGGGAATTGTGATAGTGACATGAGACCAAGCAGGCGAATGGACACTTTTCGACTGCCGCGACGTCGGATGATCGATCGGGTCGTGGCGTCGCGTTGAGAGGAGAGCAGCGCAGTCATCCATCCATCCACCAGCGGGCGGGCGGGCGGCTTGAGGCGGAAGTCGAGTGGAGGGATCGGCCAGCGCCTGCACCAAAGTCACTGTCGAAGTGCCAGTTACAAACACGAGGAAGAAGGTGAGCGAGGGCCGTGTCTATCGTAGCGTCAGCTGGTGTAAAGTCCGTCGTCGGGACTTCTTCCATCATCGAAAGCGCATCGGAAGAGGACCCGAGTCGCTTCATGATGTGTCCTCGCAATGCACTCGCGCGTCAAGGACTTGCGGTGGGTGGCGTGTGCTACTCTTCCCCACGTGGATGGATGTCGTCAACGGCTGCCACGCACGGACGACGACGCGCTGAGCACGAACGAGACGTGGCGAGCCACAGTGGGCACACTCCATTCAAGTCGGCTTCCTTCCTCGCGTTCACTCGCAGTTTGTATCGGAAACAGCCTGTGGACGACGCGAACTGGCGCTTCAGCGCGCGGTTCACCTGCTGGTTTACGAGCTGTGATTCACTATTAGGTATTAGGTACAAATGTGTAATTGGGGGTGATTTTGCTAAGGAACCATCCAAAGAGCAATCATAATTTTGACATGTATGTATTTAAACAGTTTTTTTTTATTCGCCACATCATGGAGAAGCCTGCCACCGGGTCCACTTCACGGCGCTTTCGCCGCCAAAATGCGCTGCCGATGGTCTCCGCTCCTCCTCTCTAGCGTGGCAGAGGACTCCATCCATCTGACGAGCCACTGCTTTGCTATCGTCCTCTCTCTCTCTCTCTCTCTCTCTCTCTCTCTGTACGAACGCCATCACTTTGCAGGTGTATCTGATAGCAAACGATCACGTCGACACCACGGACCGCGGTGATCAGCCGATGCATGACGCTCGTTAGTCTCTCTAAAGGCACCGCTCTCATTCTGTCTGCAGCACCGCCCTGCAGCTGACCTGACGGCCTGGCTAGCCTGGCTAGTGCACTCATCTGGTCTCTTCGCTTCGGCTCAACGCTTCCAGTCGGCACGCCATGAATGCCACGCGCGACTTTACGTCGAACGCTGTCAGCGAATGCGCAAGGACTCGGTGGCTTTTGCTCTCTCTCTCTCTCTCGCCTTCGCCTTCGCTTCAGTGACGACGGTACAACCGCCACCAGCGTCAACGAAAGCCCGTCGACAGCGGGTCAACGCGCGGCGATTGCTGCTCGTCCTCGAGTCCCGGCGCTGCTCCTCCGTCCTCTTCAGCTGCAGCCCAACAAGTCAGCGACTCGCCAGGTGACTGGCCTGCGCTCTCTTGCTCTCACTATGCCCCAGTAGATGAGACCGTCACGAGAGAGAGCGCTCACAAGTCACCATCCTCTCTGATCACAGCCAGATGGACGGTGGCGACCGCTTTCAGCGCTGGTTGAGTGTCCGAGCCCCAGTTGCCTCCCTTCGTGCTGCTTCTCCAGCTCCTTCACGGCCGGTCCAGCCTATCCATTCGCCAATCTCCCGTCGCCTGGAGGACCCCGCCGATCGATCGCGTTGCCAACCGGTGGCATGAAGGAGCTCGACTACTCGATGACGCTCGACTCGGACGTGACCATCATGGGCAACGGGCTCATCCAGAGCGAGGACGACGCGACGCCGCGCGAGTACCGCAAGCTGCGCCACGTGTACGACGACGCGATCGAGGGCGGCGCCTTGCGAGACGGCGGCGCGCCGAGCCTCTTCTCGCGCGACTACATCGGCCTCGTGGCGCAGTACGCGGCCGTCGGACTCATCGACGGGCTGCTGCCCAACGTCGTGTACCCGTTCCTGCAGAACTACCTCAACATCTCTGGCGCGCAGACGACGACGGCCGCGGTGTTAGTGCAGCTGCCCTGGTCCTTCAAGACCTTCTACGGCATCCTGTCCGACTGCTTCCCCATCCGCGGCTACCGTCGGCGGCCGTACATGCTCATCGGCTGGTGCATCGCGCTCGCCATGCTCATCTACATGGCGTGTATGCCCACTGGCGACCCGTACTTCACCAACCCGGACTACCGCGACGTTAAGCCGGAAGACTACACGGACGAGATCACTTCGACCATCAACTACAGCGCGGCGGACCAGGGAAGCAAGTACATCATCCCCATGATGCTGTGCGCCTTCGGGTACCTCATGGCCGACGTGTGCGCCGACGGCTTCGTGGTCGAACTGGCCCAGCGAGAGCCGACGAACGTCCGTGGACACACGCAGACGGTCATCTACACGACCCGCTGGACGTTCACCATCCTGGCGCAGGTGCTCATCGCCGTCGGCTTCAACGGCGAGGACTACGGCGGCAACTTCTCCTTCTCGCTCTCCTTCCCCATGCTCATGCTGATCGTGGCCATCCTAATCGCGCCCATCGTGCCCGTGACCTGGTTCTTCCTGCGCGAAGACCGGTGCGAGCGCATCGACTTCCGCGTCTACATCTCGACGCTCTGGGAGATCCTGCAGACGCGCGCCGTGTTCCAGTACATCGCCTTCACCTTCTTCCAGGGCATCTTCGCGTCGTTCACCTACACGTCCAAGAACCCGATCCAGACGTACTGGATCGGCACCACGCCGCTGAACGAGAAGATCGCCGGCGTGCTGACCTATGCCGTCTTCTCGGCCGCCATCTGGCTCGCGGGCAAGTACGGACTGCACTGGGACTGGCGCCGCACGTACGCGTTCACCATGTTCGGCTACGTCACGCTCGGCGCGCTCTGCAAGACGCTGACCATCTGGGACGCGTACCGCGCCGAGTGGTTCTGGCTCGGCGTGCCCGTGCTCGAGCAGATCCCGCTCGGCATCATCTTCATCGTCGGCTCCTTCATCATTGTCGAGCTGTCGGCCGAGGGGCACGAGGGAGCCATGTACGGCCTGCTCACGACCGTCTACAACCTGGGCGCGCCGTTCGCGACGGCGCTGACTCGCAACGTCAATGCTCCCTTTGGGCTGGACACGGAGCGCATCCAGAACGACTCGACCGAAGTGCGCGGGGACATTTACTGGACGGTGGTCATCATGTACTGCGCCAACCTCTTCTCGCTCGCCTTCCTCGTGCTGCTGCCGCGCCAGAAGGAGGAGACGCAGCTCATGAAGCGCCTCGGAGCCTCCTCGTGGCTCATGGGGGCCGTCACCGTCACGTACCTCGTCATCGCGCTCATCTACGCCGTCGTCGTCAACATCCTCAGCATCTTCCCAGAGACCTCGTGCCTCACCATCGCTGGTGGAGACGGCTGCTAGGCCCCGCTGTCTCCCGCCACTTGACTCGGAGCACCTGTCGACTGCCTGCATACCACCACGTTCCATGCGTCTTCCCATCCATCCACAAGTCTTAAGCCTATATCAAAGTACGGATGTTGTCTATGCACGCGTCGATCTCCTACTTGTCTTGGGTTAGTGGTGGGGCTGTCACTGAGTGAAGGGATTCATTGGAAGAGGGACCAGTCGAGGACGGAGAGGGACGCGAAGGCCTGCGTGAAGATGGCGGCGCCGGCTTCCGAGCTGTTGTCGAGCTGGAAGGCGCCGCTGCTGCTGCTCGCCGGGTTGATGTGCATCGGCACGGACACGGAGAGCACCACGTCCGTCGTCACGCCCGGCAGTCTGTCCGGCAACAGCAGCAACAACAGCAACAATAGCAACAATAGCAACAATAGCAACAACAGCATTAGCACCACTTCTCTCCACATTGACCATCAAGGCGACTGTCGTACCGGACGTTGCCTAGGTAGACGCGCACGACGTTCTTGGCGTTGTCGCCCTCCTTGAACTTGGCGACGCGCTGGTCGCCCACGATGACGCTGGCGGCGTGCGGCGCGTCGATCTTGGGCGCCTTGTCGCCGGTCACTGACGGCTCAACGAGAAGAACCGACACGTCCGTCGGTCCGCAGCCGTTGGAGCCCGCGATCTCGTCGAAGAAGTGGCGCGCGCTGGCGGCGTCGGCCACATCCACCTCGTACTGCAGCAGCTCGATGATCACGCACGCGTCCGTCGCGGCGTGCGCGAACACTTCCTGGTTGTCTGGGACCTGGCGGAACGAGCTGAGGTGTTTGTTGTTGGGGGGGCGGGGGGGGGCGTAGCTGGTGTCAGAGTGGACGCCTAGAGCTCGGACCGGCATGTGGAGGACGAAGAGACGGTGGAGAGAAGCACGCACCTGACGTCCACGAAGCCGTCGGGCACCTCGCAGGACAGCGCGCCGCCGAAGAGCGGCCGCACCATGGAGCTCATGGTGGATGGAGTGTCGAGGTGGGTTGCTCAAAGCAGATTCACAAATGCCGGGTACAATCGAGGCACCAACGGCGATCAACCCAGTGTGTGCCTGTAGTGACGTGGCTTTCTAGAGTGCCGTAAATACTATAAACGAAAGGTCCAAATGTCCATTTATTAACAAACCTAATTGTGGTATGCCAGAAAGATCGATATAAGAGCAATGGACGTAAACAGAGAAGCAAAAGTCCATTTCTTATATCACCTGGATATTGTATGGCTATCCACGGGTTGCATTCCCACATCTAACTGTCCAAGACTTTGGCTGGATCGCCGATCTTGTTGGCTCCAAGCGACCTCAAAGCGCCGCCTTCCTCTCGCCGTTCGTTGCCCCACTCGTCGTCCCTCCACGCGCTCTAGTCAGCTCGCAGCGACCATGAAGGTGCGTCCACCGTCTCCGCTTCCCTGCGGCGATGCTGCTACGCCCTGGAAGCACCCAGATCCGCTTCGTACTCGCCGCTAACGATCGCGTTTTGTGATCTGGAACTCACCTCCAGATCGAAGAAGTGCAGTCCACGACCAAGACGCAGCGTATCGCGTCGCACACGCACGTCAAGGGCCTCGGACTGACCCCCGAGGGTGACGCACTGGCCGTCGCGGCGGGTCTTGTAGGCCAGGAGCGCGCGCGCGAGGCGGCAGGCATCGTGGTAGAACTGATCCGGTCCAAGAAGATGGCGGGGCGAGCGCTACTCCTCGCTGGTGCTCCAGGCACGGGCAAGACGGCGCTGGCGCTCGGCATCTCGCAGGAGCTCGGCCCCAAGGTGCCGTTCTGCCCCATGGTGGGCTCGGAGGTGTACTCTTCCGAGGTCAAGAAGACGGAGATCCTGATGGAGAACTTCCGGCGCGCGATTGGACTGCGCATCAAGGAGAGCAAGGAGGTTTACGAGGGCGAAGTGACGGAAGTGTCGCCCGAGGAGACGGAGAACCCTCTTGGCGGGTACGGCAAGACCGTGTCGCACGTCGTCGTGGGTCTCAAGACGACCAAAGGAGCCAAGCAGCTGCGTCTCGACCCGAGTATCTACGAGGCGCTGCAGAAGGAGAAGGTGGCGGTGGGCGACGTCATCTACATCGAGGCCAATAACGGGTCGGTCAAGCGTGTGGGCCGGTCGGACGCCTACGCTACCGAGTACGACCTTGAGGCGGAGGAGTACGTGCCAGTGCCCAAGGGCGACGTGCACAAGAAGAAGGAGCTGGTGCAGGACGTGACTCTCCACGACCTGGACATGGCGAACGCGCGGCCTCAAGGTGGACAGGACATCATGTCGATGATGGGCCAGATGATGAAGCCCAAGAAGACGGAGATCACGGAGAAGCTGCGCGCCGAGATCAACAAGGTCGTCAACCGGTACATTGACCAGGGCGTGGCCGAGCTCGTGCCCGGCGTGTTGTTTGTGGACGAGGTCCATATGCTGGACATTGAGTGCTTCACGTACCTGAACCGCGCGCTCGAGTCGACGCTCGCGCCCATCGTCATCTTCGCCACCAACCGCGGGGTTTGCACCATCCGCGGGACGGACATCTCGTCTCCTCATGGCGTCCCGCTCGACCTACTGGACCGGATGCTGATTGTGCGGACCATGCCGTACTCGGTCGAAGAGATGGTCGAGATCCTCAAGATCCGCGCGGAGGCAGAGAGCATCACGCTCAACGCCGAGGCGACGCACCGACTGGGAGAGATCGGCTCGCAGACGTCGCTCCGCTACAGCGTGCAGCTGCTCACGCCCGCGCGCATCCTGGCCGAGACGCAGGGCCGCAAGGAGGTGCAAGTGGACGACGTGGAGGAGATCAACGAGCTCTTCAGCGACGCCAAGCGGTCGGCGCACGCGCTCGCACAGAGCGAGGGCTACCTCATGTGACTTTGGACCGGGAGTCGAGGGGGTCCGGTCCTACATACGCAGACTGCTACCGCTTTTTGAATGCCACTACGTATAATTCACGTAGTTGTTCGAGGTACTCGCTTGCGTCGCTTGCGTCGCTTGAAGATCGCGTTCTCGATTGGGAACGCGGCCGTGAAGGGTCACTGGACCTGGCTGAAGACCTCAAGGGCGGCTCGAGCCGCTCTGGTAGTGATAATGGAGGCGCTTCGAGCTGCGACTGGCGCCGTGACGGAGATGGCCATCTTCTCGGCGCTCTCTCCGCAGCAACACGCGCCTTACCGCCGCGCTGACGCTTCAAGACCTCGCTCACCGACTGTTATCCTCCCTCCAGTCGGTCCAGGACGCTCCGAGCCTTCTGGATCATGTGATGAGGCGGTCATGTTGCCTGCCAAGACGCCGAGATCGTTACTACCCAGCGTCCCGATCACTGCGAGCGAGTGTGTCATTGTCTGGCAGTTCTTGTGTGACTGGATCACTGCTCAGGTCGGATACGTTCGTCTATATATGTAGTGTACTAGCTCAAGGTCTCACACTGTTGATCTTGGCTGGTCTATAGCTGGCCATGGAGACTCCTGCTGCCATCCCGGGCTTCGGTATCCTCACACTCCAGACGCAGCCAGCTCACCATCGAGTCGTGGTCTTCGGTACACTCCTCTACACTCTTGTAGCCTCTACCAGTCCTCTTGCCTGACGTCCACCTATGTAAATAGACCCCGACCGCGCTTTCCTGGACAAGTTCGCGCTCCGGACGACCCACCAGTCCCTCTCTACTCACCAACAACCCGGTACAACAAGCCAGAAGACTGTTTATCAGTCCCCAGTACTGAGAAAGCGGGCAATCGCGAGCTCACAGCCCACACAACAGCTTGGCGCCTTCAGCTTCATGGAAATGGCGGCTTGTTGTGCCTCGACGACGTCAATGGACGCCATAAAGGCTCAAGGATGGCTGCAAGCTGTCACCCAGAAGATCGGAGAGGCCATGAACCAGTGTGCACGGGTACAGCAGCTTACTGGGCGTTGATCGAGGCTCTCCTTGATAGCTAACGGCTTGTTCATCGTCGGGAATGGACAGGTGGAGCTCAACCTCCGGGTCGGGATCTTGACTTGCACTAACACAACGATCGAGCCACAACTCACCTCTCGGCATTCGGTGCGTTAGACTGAGCACTACTCCTCGTTCTTGATGCTCATTCGCGTTGCTGCGCAGATTGTAGCGGCCAAACCCTCAAAGGGGGCCGAAGTGGGAGCTCATTCGCCTCTCCGCCCAGTGTCACCACATCCAGAGCAGTCTCCAGTCCGCATCCAGAGGTCTTCATTCCTTACCAGCAGCGAGTTCTCACCCGCGATCCAGCTGCATCCAGTCACCCCACACTCTCATCCAGAGAACTCGCAGCGTCCCCCACATCGACCTGCTGTATTGGGGGCTGTATTGGGGCCACGTACTAGCAACGCGAGCTCTCCACGGTCTCAACAGCTCGTTCCTCGCCGGATTCAGTCCCCAAGAGCCCGCAACTCGACTCCAAGCACTGAAAGAGACTATGTGGAGGCTCAAGTGCCTCAAACGACAGATAACTCGTCGCTGTTCGACCCTCTCAGCCGCACTCTATGCGTGGAACCGGACCAGAACCTGTGCGTCCTCTCCCCATCCAACCGCATCGGCTCCAACTTCTCCCAAGCCGCCAAACGATTGATCACAGCCAATGTATCAGGCGACAACAGAGCCGACAGCTCCAAGCTCGGCGTCGCCTTCATCTCCCTCGACATGTGGCGAACACTACCGCTAAACGACCATGTTCCCAAGTCCTCTGGAAGCTCCGAAGCCCTGTACTATGAGTGTTTACAGTCTGATAGTCTCATTGAGCTGCGATACTTGGCTCCACTATGCCCAGAGATCACACACCGAGTTGTGGCAGCAGCGCTCAAGTACATCCCGTCGACACGGACATCTCCTCGTCTTGTGATCATCTTGGAGCAAGAACAACGGCAGATGGAGGACAACTACTCGGCCAGTATCAAGAAGGCTGTGCTTGACTACCTGCTACTCCGGAAGGAGACTCAGGCTCGGCTTGGGGTCACTCAAGGTATACCACCGAACGCTGTACTCCCTTCAAGGTGGAAGTGGGGCGATAGTACCGGTGTTAACGGTTGTATGACCGACTTGAAGCTCTTGACTGCTGGATACAAGACCTCTGGCGGTAGTAGTCGGTCATCCAAACATCCAGGACATCCAGGACATCGTCGAATGGCGTCTGAAGGTGTTTCCGGTCGTCGGGAACGGCTGGAAGCAGGTCAAGCTGCTCGTAAACTACGTCGGAAGAAGCTCGAAGCCAAGCTCGCGGCCAAGCTCCAGCTCTCGGACCCTTGCTTACAGCGGTTGCAAGCCCTGTGGCTCGACTTGGAGGCTTCGCTACTGCTTGTTGACTTGCCAGACACTAAAGCAATGAACGCAGTCGACACGCCTCCAGACATAGCCGAGTTTGTTCGACAGCAGGTGAGTTACGCTACGAGGATGAAGACGCAGTTACTATCCAGCTGGCACGACAAGGCGCGCGCTATTGTCTCTACTTCTCCAGGTACTCGCGAGCTTGATGGCTCTGGGAGAAGACACCTGATGAACGCGGTGGCGACGCTCATGTCGATCCAGCTCCGCTCTCTGGTCGACAAGTCGGTTGCCAAGTACCTCGCCTTCTTCGACCACTTTGCGGCCGACAACAGTGTCGATCCCGCCTCCTCCCAAGCCTCCGGTCTACTAGCGTCACTGGTAGTACAGTCGCAACCGCTTCCAACTGAAGTAGTAGGGTCCCAAGCTGTGGTTGTGGAGTACCAAGACGCACTTGACCAAGTCCCGAGCTACCTCTTGGGTGTGCTTCACAACATCCTCAAGCTCTTCCAAGACATCCCGCGCATCGACGCTGTCTATAGTGAGCTCACCACTCCAACAAACCCGTCAGTGCTATGGAGCGTGGCTTCGTGTGAAGAAGGCATCGTGGCGGCCACGATCCGGATCCGCAAGCTCGTGGAGCTGAACTTGAGCCGACTGCGCGATGTCCAGACGCTTTACCAGTCGTTCGCTGCTCAGTTCCAGCTACTAACAGGGTTTCCTACTACCAAGGAGACTACTCGAGCCTTGTATGACACTCCGAGCCAACTGGAGACGTTCCAATCCATCATCCAACGCGCTCAAGCCACTGCTACGACTCTCCAGTCACAGACAACGGCGTTCAACCATCTAAACCTGTTCGCAGTCGACTGTAGAGCCGTCAACACTGCGCTTACTTTGCGGTATATCCTCTGGATAAGCGAGTCGCTCTCGGACTTCCAGCAACGCACAAGCGAGTTGATCACCCAGCTTACCAGAGCCTACAAGGACGTCGCAAGTCGATTATCCAGAAGACCTGCTAATCTGGACGAGTTACTGGACGCTGAGGCGTTTACTATGGCACTGAAGAAGCGGCGGCTTGCGGAGCTTCAAGACGGAGCCGAGACCGTCAAGGAACACGTCAAGTTCCTGCTCTTTAACCGGGAAACCGTCCACATCCCAGTCAGTATCGACACAGAAGCGTCTAGTAGCGCCTTCATTGTGTCGGAAGGCCTGCTATCTCGAGCTGCCAGTACATTTTCGTGGCACTCGCGAGTCTCCAAGCTACTGCGCGATACAAACGCCATATTGACAGCCGAACGCGGCCGCATTGAAGCGGCTTTTGTATCCAGAAGAACGCTTCTACTAGCGGAGATCGACGAGTTCGAGGGCGAAGTACGAGCTCTAGCCAAGAAAGGGGATCTCCGCCACGCTGCAGCGAATGTAGTGCAGTTAGAGAAGATGAAGAAGGTGCTTGTAACCTTCAGGAAGACGGCAGACGCTGTTGTAGTGGACGAAGGCCGGCTCCAGTGGACTACAACGGACTTTGGCAAGCTGGACGACGTCGCGGAAGCTCTGGATCCGTTCGAGAAGCTCTGGAGAACCGCTCGGGAGTTCCGCGAGATGAGTTCTCGATGGCTACGCTCCAACATCTTCGAGTTGTCGGGAGCTGAAGGACTCGCGAGTCTCATACAAATGCTCAGTGTGGTCGTCGATGTAAGCAAGAGCTTGCAGGTTACTGCAGCTAGTGGTACTGCACTAACTGCCGAGCTACTGAAGAAGCAGATGACCGAGTTCAGAGAGAACGTCCGGCTTGTACTCGCGTTGTCGAACGTAGCCATGAAAGACCGACACTTGAGCCAAGTCGCAGCTCTTCTAGGCGTCTCTGAGATCGAGAATCGGGAACCAGTGACGCTACTCAAGCTACTAGAGAACGGGGCGTACGAGCGAGTGGCCAAGGTGGTCGAGATCAGCGAAGCAGCGTCGCAGCAGCTCGCAGTCGAGCTCGCTCTTGCCGAGATCGCGGCCGAGTGGACTGCTGTCTGTATCAAGTTCAAGTCTAAAGCTGGGTATCTTGATGGTAGTAGAGGTGAAGCTGACCCTCCACAACAAGTAGACGGCAACTACCTGCCAGTTGTGGACAAGTACGTGATGGAAGGCGTCGTTTGTCTAGCTGAAGACCACATCATGAGGCTCCAGACACTGCTGTGTATGCCTTGTGCTGCTCCATTTGCCGACTTCATTGCAACGTGGGTGGCCTTCAGTGATCGCGTGCGGTCCGCAGTCGACTTGATCGTCTCCAACGAGCGTTCATGGCGGTTCTTGGCTCCGATTTTCGCTTCCGGACTGACGGACGAGGTCCATTCGAAGCCGAATTCAAGCTCTCAAGGCTTCAATGAGGCGGATCAACTGTACCGGTCGATCATACAGCAGATCACTGCGAACCCAGCCATGTGTAGCCTCATCTATCACCCCAACAACCCAGGAACTGCCGCAAATCCACCCTCGAAGACGGACATTGTACCGCAGTTGTACCAGTGTCGAGACCTACTGCAAGCTGTCAAGGAGACGGTGATGGTCGGCGTCGAGAGCACTCGCTCGAGCTTCTCTCGCTTCGACTTCTTGACGGACGGCGATCTAATCACCGCGCTCAGCTGCTCTTCTGGCTCGTTATGGACCAGTTCGGCCTCTTTCTGGTCCATAATCACTCGAAGCTGCTTCCCTGGCGTCCATGGCGTCGCTCTCAACTCTACAGGCGACATTGTGGCCTCAGTGAGCTCCATAGGCGAGCACTTCCCTCTCGGCGCTCCAATCTCAACCAGAGAAGCGAGTATCGCCAGTTGTCTGGCCAAGATGGAGACGGCGATGCTCACGATCCTCCAGGCGTCAGTCCGTGCTGCGCTTGGCGACTTGCCACGCAAGGAGTTCCGCAAATGGTGTCTGCTATGGCCGGAACAAGTGCTTCAAGCCGTGATTCTACTGTCCTGGACACTCCAAGGCGAGCGAGCGACCGCCAATAACTGGACTGGTATAGCCACTGAGCTGAAGGACAAGCAACTCGCAGTCAGTAAAGAGCTGAAGGCCGCTGCTCTACCTCGATCCAGGGTTTCCCTGTCCAATGTGATCGCGCAGCTCGTCCAACTCCGCGACGTCTCCCAGAAGATCTCGAGCGAGCTCACAAGTGGCTCGAGTCTAGCGTGGTTGGCTCAGCCGCGACTGTACTACGAAGGCAATGTCCTCTCACTGAGGGTGATGACATCCGCGTCGTTGGTCTACGGCTTCGAGTACCTTGGCAACGTGACAAGTCCGCTGTTGGTCTCTCCATTGACTCTACGATGCTACCACGCGATCGCTCAGACTGCGGGCGTCTTGAGTGGTAGAGGCGTCTTGTTAGAGGGCCTCGCTGGGGCTGGGAAGACCTCAATCACTCTAGGTCTCGCTCGACTCTGTGGACGACTGTCAGTGAGCTTCCAAGCCACTCCAGGTATACCAGACAGCAGTCAAAGTGCTGAGCGATTCGTCCGAGGATCAGCAGCTTGCGGAGCTTGGCTGATGCTCCATCGACTATGTGAATTCGATAGTAAGCAGGTGTCAATGCTGGTTTCACTATGCTCCCAAGTCCGCGACGCACTCGCTGCGAGCTCCACACAGTGCGTACTCGCTGGACACAAGGTTCGGCTCCGGAGAGGAACGTTCTTCATAGCCATAGAGCACTCAAGTGGAGACTCAGTGGCTCAATTCCCAGAGGAAGCGCGCTTCTTCTTCCGCCGACTGGTCGTTCCTCAACTGGATGTGGGCTTTATAGCTGAAGCTTTGCTGTCTCGTAGTGAATTCCAGGAAGCCCAAGCTCTAAGTCGAGTCGTCTACTCTACTCTGAGTTCTTTGGATGTTAGTATGGAGTTGCCACAGACGACGCAGATGACGTTCGCGGTGGTGAAGCGGCTTGTGGCTCGAGCGGACGAGATCCGACGCGAGCGTTTCGGTATTGACTCTGGTAGTCAAGTGGATGTGGCAAGTGTGCGACTGGCACTACTTGAACTCGTCCAGAGTATCTGTCCAGCGTCAGGCAGTCGTCGAATCCAGAGGATCTTGGCGGAAATAACTGCTGCCGTACTTCCAACCTCCACAGCGACTCGTGAAGCCGATACTACAGCTTATTGCCATGGTGCAACAGCCACGACATCGACTACAACGCCTTCCGGTAGCTCCGGTAGTACTAAGGACAGTGGAGAGTTAGTACCGGCCACAGAGAGTGAAGCCTCACCGTCAGAACCCCAAGGACTTGAGGAACAGATAGAGCAGCACCTCCGGTCCAACCACACTGCTCCGGTCGCAGTCTTTGGCCCACGTTTTGTATCAAAATCGCTGCAACTGGTACAAGCGATGCAGTCGCACCGATCGGTTGCCATAGTTGGAGACAGCGGATCCGGCAAGACGAGTCTCTACCGGTCACTAGCAGCCACTTTGACCGATCTAAGGCGACAATCCGATACTAGAATCAAGTCAACGCGTGGATGTCTAGCGGTACCGTCTCGAGTCGTTGCGCTATGCCCCAGAGCCATCACCCTACCAGCTCTACTAGGCCAAGAGAAGACCGAATCATCTGGATTTCGAGACACTCTACTGGGAAAACTCATCCGGGACGCCAAGCGAGCGTTCAAGACTCAGTCGGGGACTCGGACGTGGCTCGTTATGGACGGACAAGTCGACAATCAATGGAGTGACCAAGTCATACTGTTAGCAAGTCATTGTGGCTCAAAGCCAGTCGGTATAGCTACGTTCCCGACGGGTATGCCAGCTCCAGGAGGCAAGTTCGCCTTGATTCCAGTATGCATGGACCTCATCTTCGAGACTTCCTCGTTATCCAGAGCATCTCCGTCGTTCCTGACGCGAGTCACCATGATCAACATGGGTTCGCCACCTCTTCTGGACGACTGGCGAGGGCTTTACGACCTCTGGAAGGCTCAACACGCGCCAGAACTCGGTAGTATAGCCACCGAAGTCTTCCAACTGATACAAGATGCTCTGGACGAAACCCTGGATGCGTCCCTCACCTTCGTCGAGACCTCGTTCGCGAACTCCTCTGGATGTTCAAGACTACAGCGGATCCAGTCGCTCCTCGCGTACTTGTACAGCTTCCTACGCCTCTCACTAGCCAAGTTAAGCTCCATGGTCAGTATCAAGCAACGACGGATGGCTTGCTGCTGCTATTACCTCCAAGCGCTAGTATGGAGCGTTGGCAGTACCGTGGATAGCGGAGAACGGCATACATTCCACGGGTTCTTACGGCATCTGATCATTAATGGACCTGCAAGCTCGACGTCCATACTGAAGCGAACATTAGTGCTCTTCTTCCCAAGTAGTGGCGATAGTAAGGGGAGTACTTCGCCACTACAAGGAGCGACTACCGTATCTGGATCAGCAGGTACTGTGACGAGTAGTGATACGATCTACTGCTACGCCTTCTCTATCGAATTCGGACTCAAGTGGATGCGGTGGAGCGAGTTCTACGAGCATTGGAGGCAGCAACAAGGTGGAGAACGCGGTCTGGCAGTCAGAAATGACTTGGATTCAGTATGGGCATGTCTTTGGGAGCGACAGTTGACCAAGATCATGGTGCCAACACCGTCACATGCAGCCGCAGTCTGCTTGATGCATCAGCTCTTACTGGCAAAGTACTCTGCGGTTCTGATAGGTCTACCGGACTGCGGCAAGTCGATTGTCTTGAAGAAACTATGCCAACTGGTGAGCGCTACGGGTACAAACTCGGACTGCTATGGTGACAACACAGTTAGTGACACATCACCGACTGGTCTGTGCCAGGAGATCTATACTAGCGCCGCCTTGAGCGCTAGTCGTCTCCTCTCCCAGTTAGATCCGCTATTGAGAACGATTCAAGCGGCTTCTCGAGCTAGTGAACGCAGTAGAAGACGCTCTAGCAGCTCTACTATATTACCAGAGGCGACAAGAGCGACATACGTCTTCGTTGACGACGTCCACTGCTTGGAAGGAGCGGCAGCAGTACCGTCGATGGATAACGCAGCCGAGTTGCTTCGCATGATGACGGAGCATAGCGCTATCGTTGACCCAGAGCACAAGGTGCTCGTTTCATTCAGTAAGTGCGTACTAGCTGCAGCAGTTCAAGTCCAGCACATACCGTCGAAGAGGTCGGCAGTGGCTCGCCTTGTCCACAAGACCATTCCAGTGGCGATCCCTCGACTTAGTGACTCCGATTTGTCCAGTGTTTGCTCGACTATGACGTCTCCATTCATTGTAGAGCCGACTGGAGGTACTCGACTTGATGCGAGTCCTTCAACACTCCACTCCGACGCTTCCCAACTGCTTGCGACCATACTCAGGGCAAGTATGAAGCTCTTTCGGATGCTAACCAGCCCAGACAACGCCGTGTTCAACCGTCTGACCACGTTGATACCACACAAACTGCTCTACAACTACCGCATCGACGACTTGCTGACCTTGGCAGTCAGTACTTGTACCGGTCTCAACCCCTCCAGTACTCAAGCCGACAAGCCGATACTAGCGCGGAGATGGTGCCACGAGAGCGCTCGAGTCTTCGGTGACCGTCTCCTCGATACTAAAGAGCAGTCGTCGTTCTACCAGCTATTGCAGCAGACTGTGTTGTCTTCCTTTGCCCTGACTACCGACACCTTCTTCCCGTCAACTATGGACGCTACTACCATGAAGAACACTACCAAGACGCAGGAGTGGATGGCAAACCAGCTACACTTGACGTTTGTAGGCGAGAACAGCGGTGTCGGGTACCTCGAAGGGTATCGAGAGGTCTCCGACTACCAGAAGATCGAACTCTCGATTGAGCGAAGTTTGATGACCATGCTACGCCGCCATGGAAGTACTGACAGCAACAGTAACCTCCCTGTAACCTTCGAGGTTATGCTGTGTAACTACGTGGTGCGTCATGTGCTACGTCTTTGTCGAGTACTAAGGGTTACTGGTCAACCAGCGCTACTATTGGGTCCTCGAGGGTGTAAAGCGGTCTCGATTGTCCGTCTAGCGGCATTCATCTGCAAGATGCCAGTGGTTACATCCCAGTCGAAGCGCTTGGAGTCACTATTCAGTGAAAATCCAGAAGAGTTGTCGACTTGGAAGCGAGTATGGAGACAAGCAATCACTACAGCGATCCACCAAGTTGACTCGAAGATTGTATTGGTCGTCAAGGAGACTGGCAGCGAGCCTGAGTCTATGGACTTGCAGCAGCTTGAAGCGCTCAACCAGTTCCTTGGAGGCTTTGGACTTCCAGAAGACTTGATCGCGTACGAAGACCTTCGTCCCAACGACTTGGTCGCTATACGAGAGGTTCACGACGTCCAGAACATCCATACAAGCCACGACGTTGCTCCCAATGCTCTGGATGACACCAAGATACTACCTAGAGCTCCAGCAATGGAGTCGAAGCGCAGTACCTTGACGTTTCTAAACTCTCTCCTTCGCCAGAAACTGCAGATCGTTGTGGTCCTCCAGTCCTACGATGCAGTTGCTACGTTGGCGTGGCAGTTTCCTCATATCGTCAAGCTTAGTGCGGTTTCCTGCCTCGAAGACTGGCCGATCGACTCGTTAACGTCCGTGGCTCAGAAGTGTCTGCTACTATCGCCAAGTATAGACAAGGAGCGAGCCACTCAACTCGCTGGAGCCACCGTCGGGATCTACCATAGCACTAAACAGTTCCTCAATTGTGATAGGTCCTCTGGACAAACCACAGGTACTACTTCAAGTGGATCCAGAGGATCCAGAGGATCCAGAGGATATGATAGCCTAGCTCCAGTATCGCCGGCTCCTCCTCAACTCTCATACTCTGACCGACCATCGCGATGGACGCAACTCGACCCATCGATGCTGGTCGACCACATTGGCTTGCTTCTATCATACTGGGACGGTATGTCGACTAGAATCAAGGCTGAACGGGACAAGTACTCCTCTGGACTCGCCTTCCTGGATGATACAGAGCAGCTTCTGCTAGCGGAACAGTCCCACGCGGAGCTACTACGTCCGGAGATGCTCAAGAAGCTCGAGGTTCGACGTCGAATGTCTGGGAATCTCGAGAGGGAGAAGATCACGGCAAGCAAGATCACGAGAGGCCTTGAAGTCGCGACCGACCTCGTGGAAGTCCAGAGAGAACGTATTGCCAACTTGGAGCGCGAGTACTCGGAGCTGGTCCAAGACTCGATGGCTGGCTTTGAGCGACGGAAGGAGGAGATGAAGAGGTTCCGAGACGCTGCTGCTATACAAGACACTGCTGTGGAGGAGGGAATCGAGCCAAGCGTGATGCGAGAGGAAGACACCAGCTTGGCTGATGATCCAGAACACATACCCGTCACAAGTCAAGCGGATACGCCTCCAAGTGACTCACTAAGCGAGCCGCAACGCCTGAAAGCACTGATCGACAGCTTCGTGGTCATCATCCACGCTCCAACGTCTCTCCGTCAGCTGGCAGAGTGTGTCGGCCTCGTCTTGGGGATCGAGCCGGTCCAAGTTCAGGACGAAATGGATCCAGAGGAGCTCGTCATGGACTACTGGCAGTCATTAACGATCCACATGCAGACTCCCGACTTCTGGACCGACTTGGTATCGTACGACGCGAGCAGCAGAGTCAACGACAAGATGGTGGCGCAGCTACTACCGATCTGCTCGGCTCCGGACTTTGAAAAGGACATGTTTAGCTCGGTCCACGAGCTCGCGGGTGCTTTATGTGACTGGGTACAAGCCTGTGCGTTGCTGGCTCGAGATCTGGTACTCGCTAACCCGAAATTGACGCAATTAGAGCATGAACGCGAGGCTTTTGCTACCGCTCAGGCTCAGGTAGCTACACGATCTCAAGAACTCCGTGACCAAGTCGATACGACGCTAACTCAAGTCAATGCGCAGCGGTTAGCGTCGGAAATGGAGCGTAAGGACATTGAGACCAAGCTGAGAGACAACACGTCGACGTTGGAGATGACGAGTTCAGTATGGAAGGTGTTACAGACTTGTCGAGCCAAGTGGAGGAGGCAGTACGAGTACTACACTGAGTTGTCGGCTCAATGGGTTGGAGATCTGATACTAGCGACTGCGACGATAGCCTACGCGACCAGCTTGTCAACTACAGCGCGTAGTATGTTGAGAGGGGAGCGACATTGGTCTCAAGTACTCGCAGAGCACTTCTTGATCCATTCAGTCGAGCGACCAATGTACAAGTCACTGATGATGAGAGGTTCTGAGCTTGAGGGGATCGATATCGACGAACGGTTCGCATACAATGATCAAGTCACAAAGGAGAACATCGTGATGGCCTCAAAGAGCTACCGCCTGCCAGTCTTGATGGATCCACACTCCATCGCCGTCGACTGGATGCTAAAGTACCGCTCTACCGCTCGAGGTGGGCTTTGTACAGTGTCAGCGCGGTCTACTACCCGTCCGGAGCTCTGGAAGGCAATCCAAAACAGTATCGAGACTGATAGTGTGCTCGTAGTGATCGACTTCTGTGAACAAGTAGCTCACGCCCTGACTTCCTTCATCACATCCAAGCGAAGAGCGTTGTTTGACGCCATGAACCGCGACATTGTCGGTCAAGGTGGCTCGAACACGTTCAGTTCTCGGATACTTGGAGACCTAGGCGTCCAATACCACCGTTGTTGGTGTTCTCAGCCAGCTTCTTCACTGCTAAACGATGAGTCCAAGCCGGTTTATGAGTTCCAAAGCGATACCTGTCGAGTCTTCTTGGTCTACTCCACGTCTGAGCTGATCCCCAAGTGGATGAGCTCGCTCCAAAGCTATTTGAGTATCATCAAGTTCGAGCCAACGCCGGAGTTTGTCAAGGCCAAAGCCATGCAGACGATCACCGAGGCGAGTGGTAGTAGCCATACTTTAACCGAGATCAACGCGCTTCAGCTCGATACGCGGTCAGCTGATACTCAAGCGGAGGTGATCGAGAACGAGCTGCTCTCGTTTCTATCCAGTAACACTGCCGTTCAGGTATGTAATGACTCGGCGAGGGCGTTGAAGATCGTCGCGAATCGGAACGCACTGCACTCTCTACAACAAGGTCGAGGCGAGTCTTTGGCCAAGATCACAGCTAGCATTACTCGCTCGGACGCGTACTACTCGCCTCTAACCAGACGTTGCCAAGATATCGTGGACGTATGGCGAGAGATGACCAATTTGTTGGCTAGCTCCCACTATCGAAGAGCTGAATGGGCCGGTAGTGTCTTCTCACTGAGTTCCGTCTGGTCACTACTGACCAAAGCGGTACATGACAGCGGACTGGAAGTCAATGTGGCTGCTACTATGGCGATGTTCACGTCAAGAGCGAGGCGGTTGGTCAAGATGGGACTACAGGGCGAAGAAGATCACCTCGTCTTCGACTTGTTGCTGGCGTTTCAGCTATACCAGCGACGGTCAGCAAGGGAGATCCTTCACGAGTCCAGCTCTCACACTGGAGCAACTGATAGTCCAGACTCCGCTCGACTTCGTGCAGCAGGAGCGGTAGTTCGCAATAGTCAAGACGGTCGAGACCTCGTCCTCCATCTCCTCGGCTTGGTCGTGTGTGGAGATGCTATCACTGGAGGTAAAGGGACGAACTCGAAGCTGGTGAAGCTCCGGCCTGATAGCATACCAAAGTCACAATGGCTGAGGCTATGCTTCATCGCCGAGGCGTCTCCATCTCTTCAGCAGTTCGTCACAAAGGCGGTTGACCCGACCGCAACAAGTGGAGATACGCCGTCGCTTGTCAAGGTAGTCGCAGCTGCTCGAGCATCCTCTGGATCTTCTTCTACTGGACCTGGACAGCTTGGAGTGGTACTCAAACGACTAGCTGCTACCCCCAATCCGCTCTTCCGCTTGTGTGTTCGAGTCGCACTCGACGTGGACTTGTTCCTCTCCGAGCTCGATCACTTTGTGTCTATGACGATGGATGAAGATCTCGACAACTGTTCTGGATATTCTACTACTGGGAATCATACAGAGAACTCGACTGCTGTCGGACGAGAGATTACCTCGCTCCGTCCTCGGTCGCGTGGATCTCCCATTGACCACTACACGCTGTCCGAGTCTTCTGGATCAAACGATCTTCTGGATATCTGGCAGACGTTCTCTGGACCTCAAACGCCGATCATTGTCGTAGCTGCAGCGTCGACTGTCGACGTACTACAGCTCGTCAAGGAAGCAGCGGACAAGACAAAGTCCACCATCGACACTAGCTGTTCCGACTTGCTGTTTGCTGGCGACTTGGCGGTGTTTGAGCGGCAGCTTGTGACCGCAGCGGGTAAAGGCTGCTGGGTTGTCATCCGCCACGTTCATGCCCTTCTAGACGGTAAACATACAAGACTGGTCGACAGGCTGGCTCGGATGCTAGACGGACAACGCCACCACTCGGACTTCCGCTTGTGGGTCACGACACTCCTCCCTACCAACAAGAGCAGATCCAGTGTGTTGCCAGATGAAGACGCGTTCGCTCCACCGTCTCGACTGGTTGGAGCTCAGACGACGTGCGGATTAGGGAACTACTCGATGAAGAACGCGCTAAGCCACGCGGTGAAATTGCTGGTATCGGAGACCACAAGAAGCTCCACATTGTCAACGAGAGAGAAACAAACTGTCGTGCGTTTTGGCGTGTTCCATGCGCTAGTGACAAGCCGAGCACAGCTGCAGTTTGCACAGTGGAAGCTCACGTTCGAGTTCGGAGACGCCGACTTGGTCGATGTGATTCATTCACTACTAGCGCTTGTACCTCCACGTCCAAAGCGTTTGGTTGATCAAGACAACGAGAGAACTGTAGGCGTTGGCACTGTTGGTGACGAAGAGTCTAGCGTCTGGAACATGACGGTACTCAAGGCGGTGATCGACAACTTGTACTGCGCCAAAGTGAGCGATCCACACGACGTTGCTCTGCTTCGTTGCTGCTTCGACGTCGTGTTTGGTCTCGACATCGACGACTTGCAGCTCGAAGTACTGCCTGAAGTCCGTGCCGTCCTTCACAACCTCCAAGGAGCCGACTTGGATGACATCCGTGAGGTGATTGCAGCCTTGCCAGAGTATCCAGATGCATCGTTCATATTGGACCAGCTATCAGAGGGTGAAACGACACTACCACGACTGAATGTCCAGCGAGTGAGCGACTACCAACGCAGTCTGGCTGTCAAGATCGCAAAAGTGTTGATCGACAACGAGCAGAGCCACTTGGTTCCAGCATCGGGACAGCGAGCACGACGCCTCCAGCCGTTGGTGACTGCCGTCCAGTCCCTAAACTCGCCGATTGGCTCGCCTCCATTCTCGCAGGAGCAACTCGACGCTCTCGCCATGTTCCGGAGCAATTTGCAGGAGCTTGCAGTGGATACCGACGCAGTTCCGTGTGAACAGCCAGCAGAGATGGTGAACCTGTCGCTTCAAGAGCTGGTACGAAGTGAAATGAGTCTACTACAGCGCGTACGACTTGAGATTGTGCAGGACATCGGCCACATCCTCGCGGTACGACGTGCTTCTAGTACCCCTGTACTTCGGTTCGACTTTGAGGTGGTTTATCTAACAATTTGCATGGTGTCTGTCGTGTAGATCGCCTCTGGAGCGTTCCCTATGGACTCGAAAACGCATCTACTCGCGTCGGAGCTGGCCAAGAACAGCATCCCGAGGCGATGGCTCCAGATGGTTGCACCTACTCCTGCTATCGAGTTCGACAGCTACAATATGAGCCTGGAGGAGTTCCGAGGCAGGTTAGTACAGCGACTGCAAGACTTCACAGTGTGGCTGGCTACTGATCCGCCACTCAAGCTTCCAATCGGCCACTTCCAAAGCTCAAAGGTTCGTAACATCATCGCTATTAGTCAGTAGTAATTGGCGGAACACCGTGCGGCTGTTTTTAAATTACCTCTCCTCGTAATATACGTCGCGCACCCCACCCCTATGCCCCTTTTTATGTAATCCAACCGGAAAACACCAAATCAAGCAGAAGCCCCATCTCACCCCTCTCATGCATCGGAATTTCTATCAATATCAACACATAACCATACCCCCTTAAACCCCTCTCAAGCAATAGA